>WOXC01007023.1:0-133726 GCA_011680675.1 Gymnobelideus leadbeateri | reverse complement strand
CTTATTCTCCCCCTCCTTTACAACCACTTCCCCTACATGAGATAGTTTACCCTACCCTGTCTCTCCCCATCTCCTCTTGCCACTTTCCTCTCTCACCTCATAATTTCATCCCTCGAGTATTCTCCCTTCCCAACAAATTCAACCTATGCCGTCTATCCATATATAACTGTAGCCATATACACACATTCACATATGTATTCATATGACCAGACCCCCTTCTTCCATTATTTTCATAGTGAGAAAGATATCATCAGTCACAGATATTGCTTTTCCATATAGGAATGTAAATAGTTCAACTTTGATAAGTTCCTTTTGATTTCTTTTCCCTGATTACCTTCTCAGCATCTCTTACTTCTTGCATCTGGATGTCAAATTTTCTATTCAATTCTGGTTTTTTCCTCAAGAATGCTTGAAAGTCCTCTATTCCACTGAATGACCATATTTTCCCTGAAACAAAATACTCAGTTTTGCTGGGTAGGTGACCCTTGGGTTCATTCCCAGATCTTTTTGCCCTCTGGAATATCATATTCCATGCCCTTCTATCCCTCAGTGTAGAAGCTGCCAGGTCCTGGGCTATTCTGATTGTGTTTCCACAATATTGAAATTGTTTCTTCCTGGATGCTTGAAGTATTTTCCCTTTGATCTGGGGATTCTGGAACCTGGCTATACATTTCTGAGTTTTCATCTTCCAGAGGTAGATCTGTGCACTTTTCAACTCACCCTCTGATCTAAAAACATCATGTCAATTTTCCTGAGAACTTTTGAAGGGTGATTTCTAGGTTCTTTTCTTGATCATGGCTTTCAGGTAGTCCAATAATTTTTAAATTGTCTCTCCTGGATCTATTCTCCAGGTCAGTGGTTTTTCCCATGAGATATTTCACATTGCCTTCTAATCTTTCGTTTGTTTGGATCTGCTTAACAGCATCTTGATTTCTCATAAAGTCACTAGCTTCCATTTGCTCCAGTCTAACTCTGAAGGAATGAATCTCCTCAGTGAACTTTTGAGATTCTTTTTCCATCTGGCAAATTCGAATTTTTAAGGCATTCTTCTCCTCACTGCCCTTTTGGGCCTCCTTTGCCATTTGAGCTAGTCTATTTTTTAAGGTGTTGTTTTCCTCAGTCAGGCTGTTGACCTTCATTTCATACTTTTCCTGCATCCTTCTCATTTCTCTTTCCAATTTTTCCTCCACTTCTCTTATTTGATTTTTAAAGTCCTTCTTAAGGTCCTCTATGGCCTGCAACCGCTCATGTTTTCCCCTGGGGCTTTTGGAGCAGGACTTCTGACCTCACAGTCCTTTTCCGCTCTATGCCCCCAAAATAGGAGTCTAGGGTTGCATTTTTCTGTTTCCTTTGCCTTGGCATGTTGCCACTTAATTACCTGACTTTTGGGCTTATTGCCACACTATGGCTTTAAGGCCAGATAGAGGAATTTTCGTCCCGAACGTGTGGGGGGCAACTTCCGTTTCTGGCAAGCTATAAACCCACCCACAACTTCCACCCTAGATCACAATCCAGATCCAGGGAGGTTAAAGCAAGAACGATTACCCCCCAAGACTGATCGCTGGATCTCCCCACGATTTGTAGGCTGGGAGCCGGAAATGCCTCTGAAAACTACAAAATGGCGTGTCTTCTCAGCGGCTTCTAGCCCCCAGGGGAGGGAGCTGACGCATTCCCCAAATACAGGTCCCAAAGTCCATAGGACACTAACCTCTTACTTTGTCCTAGGCATGTCTATGTTGATAATTCTGGAGTTGCCACAGCTCCTGATGTTCTGGGGTTCCTCCAGCTGGCTGCTGGCCCTGCCGCCCTGGGGTTAAAACCTCGGCTCATGCGGACCTGGGCTCGGCTTGGCTGGGCTCCTGCGCTCTGCGCGTTGCCGGCTCCCAGACCGCTGCGCTGGCCCTTCCTGCAGGGCTGCTGGGCTGTCCTCAGCGGGAGGTTAGCTTCTCTGTGTCGTTCTGTGGGTGCTGGGGCTCCAGAAGTTGTTCAGAGTCCTTTTTTATATAGTTTGTGGGGAATCTGGGGGCAGAGAGGCTTGGAGGAGCTGTTTCTACTCCGCCATCTTGGCTCCTCCCCCCAGCAGTCTTTTACAATATATCTACTATGGTAATGTTTTGCTTAGCTTTATAAGTACAACACATACGGAATTGCTTATCTTCCCAAAGGGAGTGGGTGACAAGGGGGGAAGGGAATGGATCTGAAATTCAAAGTTTTAAAATTAAATGTTTCAAAAATATATAAATACTATTATTAATACTATTTTGCATGTAATTGGAAGATAAGATGTGCAGGCATTGGGGCACAGAGATTCACCTTGCCGTAATGGTAAAGTCGAAGGGGGTATGGGAGAAGATATGGGAGAGAGCAGATTGGATGAGTGAATATCTTGTGGAACTGCTATTCTGGGGTGGTGGGTAGGGGAAAAATGGGGAAAACCTTGTAACACAAAATCTGGTGGAAATGAATGTTAAACCAGAAGTTAATAAAGCATTCATTAAAAAAAAAGAAAGTAATACCGGAAACGAAAGGAGAGATGAATAAAATTAACAATAAGAAAACTATTGTACGAATAAATAAAATTAAGAGCTGGTTTTATAAAAAAAAAATTGATAGACTTTTAATCAATCTAATTAAAAAATGATGAAAGAAGAAAACCAAATTACTGGTATCAAAAATGAAAAGGGTGAATTGACCTCCAACAAAGAGGAAATTAATTTAAAACAATAATTAGGAATTGTTTTGCCCAATTGTATGCCCATAAATTTGATAATCATGGTGAAATGCATGAACCTTTACATAAATATAAATTACCCAGATTAACTGAAGAGGAAGCAGAATGCTTAAAATAACCCCCATCTCAGAAAAAGAAATTAAACAAGCCATGAATGAACTCCCTAGGAAATAATCTCCAGGGACAGATGGTTTTACAAGATAATTCTATCAAACATTTAGAGAACAATTAATTCCAATTCTCTACAATTTATTTGGGGAATTGGAGAGGAAGGAGTCCTTACCAAATTCTTTTCATGAGACAAATATGGTAATGATACCTAAATTGGGAGGAGCCTAAACAGAGAACGAAAATTTTAGACCAGTTTCTCTAATGAGTATAGATGATAAAATAGTAAATAAAATATTAACAAAAAGACTACAAAAAACTTATGATGGGAATAAAAGGCTTTAATTAGATATTATTTATTCCAGGAATGCAAGGATGGTTCAATATTAGATAAAACATTAATATACTCATTCATATCAATAAATAAACTAGCAGAAACCATATGATTACCTCAATAGATGCAGAAAGCCTTTGACAAAATAAAACACCTATTTATATTAGTAATAAGAAATTATAGAAATAAGAGAAGTCTTCCTCAAAATAATAGGTAGCATCTATTTAAAGCCATCAGCAAGTATTATATGCAATGGGGGTAAACTAGAAGCATTTCCAATGAGATCAGGGGTGAAACAAGTATGTCCATTATCAACCCTCTTATTCAATCTGGTACTAGAAATATTAGCAGTAGCAATAAGGGGAGAAAAAGAAATTGAAGGAATAAATTTGGGCAAAGAAGAGACTAAGCTATCACTCTTTGCATATGATATGATGATATATTTAGAGAATCCTAGAGAATCAAGTAAAAACTACTTGAGACAATAAATAAATTTGGCAAAGTTGCAGGATATAAAATAAACCCACATAAATCCTTGGCCTTCCTGTACATGTCTAACAAAGTCCAAGAACAAGAAATAGAAAGAGAAATTCCATTTAAAGTTACTGTAGATACTATAAAATGTTTTGGAATCTACCTGCCAAAAACAAACCCAGGAACTATATGAACACATTTATGATTCACACAAATAAAGTCAGATTTAAATAATTGAAAAAAACATCAGTTGCTCATGGCTAGGTTGAGCTAATATAATAAAAATGAGAATTTTAGCTATATTAATTTTCCTACTTAGTGCCATACCAATCAAACTGCCAAAAATTATTTTATAGAACTAGAAAAATAGTAACAAAATCCTTCTAGAAGAACAAAAGGTCCAGAATATCAAGGTAATTAATGAAAAGAAAGGCTAGGTAAGGTGGCTTAGCCATACCAGATTTTAAACTGTATTATAAAGTAGCAGTCATCAAAATTACTTGGTATTGGATGAGGATTAGAATGGTGGATCAGTGGAATAGATTAAGTATATGAGACATAGCAGTCAATTACTATAGGAATCTAATGTTTGACAAACCCAAAGACCCTGACTTCTGCACTAAGAATTCACTCCAACAAAAACTGCTGGGAAAACTGGAAAATAATATGGCAGAAACTGGGCATAGACTGATATCTTACACAGTATACCAAAATAAAGTCTAAATGAGTGCATGACCTGGATATAAAGGCTGAGACTGTAAACAGTCTGGGAGAGCAAGGAATAGTTTGCCTGTCAGATTAATGGAGAAGGTAGGAATTTATGACCAAACAAGAGATAAAGAGCATTACAAATGCAAGACAGATAATTTTAATTACATTAAATTGAAAAGTTTTTGTACAAATAAAGTCAATGTAAGCAAGATTAGGAGGGAAATTGAAAATTAGGAAAAAAAAATTTACAGTCAATATCTCTGATAAAGGCCTCATTTCTGAAGTATACAGAAATTTTAGTTAAATTTATAAGAATACAAAGCATTCCCAAACTGATAAGTGGTCAAAGGATATGAACAGGCAGTTTTCAGAGAAAGAAATTAAAGATATCAATAAGCATATGAAAAAAAATGCTCTAAATCACTATTGATTAGAGAAATGCAAATCAAAACAACTCTGAGGTACCACACCTCACTGGTCAGATTGACTAAGATGACAAAACAAGAAAATGACAAATGCTAGAAGGGATGTGGGCAAATTAGAACACTAATGCATTGTTGGGTGAGTTGTGAACTGATCCAACCATTCTGGAGAGCAATCTGGAATGTGTCCAAAGGGCTATAAAAAAAAGTGCATACCCTTTGACCCAGCAATACCACCTCTAGGGCTGTATCCCAAAGAGATCATACAAGTGGGAAGCAGACCCATATGTACAAAAATATTTATAGCAGCTCTTTTTGTGGTGGCAAAGAATTGGAAATTAAGGGAGTGCCCATCAACTGGGGAATGTTTAAACAAGTTGTGGTATATGAATGTAATGGAAAACTATTGTGCTAAAAGAAAGGAGGAGCAGATGGACTTCATAATAACCTGGAGAGACTTACATAAACTGGTGCTGAGTGAGGAGAGCAGAACCAGGAGAACTTTGTACACATTTATACATTGTATCTATGACTACTAACTTCAATAGACTTGGCTCCTCTCAGCAATGCAAGGCTATAAGACAACTCCAAAAGACTCATGATGGAAAGGATATCCACAGTGAGAGAAGAGAACTACATAGTTTAAATGCAGATTGAAGCAAACTTTTTGCTCTCTCTCTCTTTTGTGTTATTTTTGTTTCGTTCTTTCTCGTTCACTTCATTGGTTGTAATTTTCCTTTACAACCTGACTAATGTTTAATGTGAAGGTATTTGCAGAGCCTATATGAGATTGCATGCTGCAGTGGGAGAAGGGGGCAGGAAACAGGTGGAGTGGGACGGGGAGAAAGTGAATGTTGTAAACTAAAAGTAGATAAACAAATTTAATATAATAAAATTGAAAAAGAAAAAGAAAAAAACAACAAACCACCATCCTTGGAAAAATAAAAAAAGAAAAGAATTGCATTCTGGAATCTCACATAGATAGTGAATGTGGTGATCCATAAACCTTCAGATTAACATAAATACATCTTTAGGCTAAGTAGACTTGAAAACCACACCCCTTTTTCAAGGTTTCTCACTTCCTCAGTAAGAATTTTACAACACAGAAACTTCTCCACAGAGTTTAAAGAATTTAAGTGAAGACATTTCTAAATCACCTTGTACAGAGAATCATTCTTCTCATTAATAATGTGGAAACTGGAATTTTAAACCACCATATTATTTTTATAATAGCCAATATTTCGAATGGACAATTTGTTATCATAGTAAATATCATCAATATTATTACTACTTGTTTGTAACTCGAATATAACAAAATTTTATCACATAAAAAATTCAAATCACATGCAGCACAATCCATATTTTAAAAATTTTGAACACATTTCAACTTCATAATGGTTTTCCAAATGTCAGTAGCTAGGTGAACTTTTAGAAATACAGCAACAGCACAATGATGAACTTCAAATGACATCAATTACATCGCATAAAGAAATAACTGATCTTATCACTCCTGGCATTCAAAATCCCCTTCCAAGTTAGAGAAACAATAATGTTGTATCCAACATATGCAAGTCATTATATTAAACATTTTTCTTTTTTTTTCATATTTATTTATTTTTTTAAACAAATGCTTTATTAGCTTCTGTTTTACATCATTCATTTGCGCCAGATTTTGAGTTACAATCATTTCCCCCCCGTTATTCCCCTACCCAACCTCCCAGAATAGCAGTCCCACAAGATATCGCTTCCTCCAATCTGCTCTCTCCCATACCTTCTCCCATACCCCCTTTGACTTTGCCATTAGAGGAAGGTGAATGTTTGTGTCCCAATGCCTGCACATCTTATCTCCCAATTATAAGCAAAAGAGTATTAATAATAGTATTTATATATATTTGAAACATTTAATGTTAAGACCTCGAATTTCAGATCCATTTCCTTCCTCCCTTGTCACCCATTCCCTCTGGGGAGATAAGTAATTCAGTATATGTTGTACATGTCTAGCTATGCAAAACATTATCATAGTAGATATATTGTACAAGGCTGCTTATAATTCCCTCTCACTCATTCCACCCCCCACCTGGTCCATTCCCTACATGATCCTGTCCCTCTTCTATAGCGGGTACTTCCAACCTCCCCTCCCCCCAAGGATGCCCCCCCCCCCATCCATCATCCCTCCTCTCATCCCCCTTCCCCCTATTCTGCTGCAGGTTGAAATATCCCATTTAGTATGTATGTCATTCTCTCCCTGAACCAGATTCAATGAGAATGTGGATTTGCCTTTTTCCCTTCCTATTCTCCCCCTCCCTTGCAGCCACTTCCCCTTGCTTCTTCTACATGAGATAGTTTACCCTACCCTGTCTTTCCCCATCTCCTCTTGCCACTTTCCTCTCTCACCTCATAATTTCATCCCTTGAGTATTCTCCCTTCCCAAAAAATTCAACATATGCCCTCTATACCATATACACACACATTCACATATGTATTCATATGACCACACACCCTTCTTCCATTATTTTCATAGTGAGAAAGATATCATCACTCACAGTTATTGTTGTTCCCTATAGGAATGTAAATAGTTCAACTTTGATAAGTTCCTTTTGATTTCTTTTCCCTGATTACCTTCTCAGGCATCTCTTGCTTCTTGTGTCTGGATGTCAAATTTTCTATTCAACTCTGGTTTTTCCCTCAAGCATGCTTGAAAGTCCTCTATTCCACTGAATGACCATATTTTCCCCTGAAACAAAATACTCAGTTTTGCTGGGTAGGTGACCCTTGGGTTCATTCTCAGTTCTTTTGCCCTCTGGAATATCATATTCCATGCCCTTCGATCCCTCAGTGTAGAAGCTGCCAGGTCCTGGGCTATTCTGATTGTGTTTCCACAATATTGAAATTGTTTCTTCCTGGCTGCTTGCAGTATTTTCTCCTTGATCTGGGGATTCTGGAACCTGGCTATAATATTCCTGGGAGTTTTCTTTTTGGGATCTTTTTCAGGAGGTGATCTGTGGATTCTTTCAACCTCTATTTTGCCCTCTGGATCTAAAACATCTGGGCAATTTTCCTTGAGAATTTCTTGAAGGGTGATTTCTAGGTTCTTTCTTTGATCATGGCTTTCAGGTAGTCCAATAATTTTTAAATTGTCTCTCCTGGATCTATTTTCCAGGTCAGTGGTTTTTCCCATGAGATATTTCACATTGCCTTCTAATCTTTCATTTGTTTGGATCTGCTTAACAGCATCTTGATTTCTCATAAAGTCATTAGCTTCCATTTGCTCCAGTCTAACTCTGAAGGAATGAATCCCCTCAGTGAACTTTTGAGATTCTTTTTCCATCTGGCAAATTCTACTTTTTAAGGCATTCTTCTTCTCATTGCCCTTTTGGGCCTCCTTTGCCATTTGAGTTAGTCTATTTTTTAAGGTGTTGTTTTCCTCAGTCAGGCTGTTGACCCTCATTTCATACTTTTCCTGCATCCTTCTCATTTCTCTTTCCAATTTTTCCTCCACTTCTCTTATTTGATTTTTAAAGTCCTTCTTAAGGTCCTCTATGGCCTGCAACCCGCTGATGTTTTCCCCTGGGGCTTTTGGAGCAGGACTTCTGATCTCACAGTCCTTTTCCCGCTCTATGCCCCCAAAATAGGAGTCTAGGTTTGCATTTTTCTGTTTCCTTTGCCTTGGCATGTTGCCACTTAATTACTTGACTTTTGGGCTTGTTGCCACAGTATGGCTTTAAGGCCAGATAGAGGAATTTTTGTCCCGAACGTGTGGGGGGCAACTTCCGTTTCTGGCAAGCTGTAAACCCACCATGACTTCCACCCCAGATCACAATCCAGATCCAGGGAGGTTAAAGCAAGAGCGATTACCCCCCAAGACTGATCACTGGATCTCCCTACAGTTCACAGGCCAGGAGCTGGAGCTGCCTCTGAAAACTACAAAATGGCTGTCTCCTCAGCAGCTTCTAGCCCCCAGGGGAGGAAGCCGACGCATTCCCCAAATGCTGGTCCCAAAGTCCATAGGGCACTAATCTCTCACTTTGTCCTAGGCATGTCTACGTTGATAATTCTGGAATCGCCACAGCTGCTGATGTTCTGGGGTCTCTCCAGCTGGCTGCTGGCCCTGCTGCCCTGGGGCTAAAACTTCAGCTCATGGGGACTTGGGCTCGGCTCGGCTCAGCTCCCCATGCACTGCACACTGCCAGCTCCCAGAGTGCTGTGCTGGTCCTTCCTGCAGGGCTACTGGGCTGTCCTCAGCGGGACGTTAGCTTCTCTGTGTCGTTCTGTGGGTGCTGGGGCTCCAGAAGTTATTCAGAGTCCCCTTTTACATAGTTTTGGGGGAATCTGTTGGCAGCGTGGCTTGGATGAGCTGTTTCTACTGCGCCATCTTGGCTCCACCTCTACAAATATTTCAGAACATATAAATTCTTTTCCTTTTCCTTAATTATCTTCAGAAATAGACCAAGTAGTGGTATTGCTGGGTCAAAGGGTTTCAACAACTATGCAATAAATACCACACATCATTTTCAAACTACCCTGTTCTTCAGTACTTCTTACTAAATTTATTTTTGTTCTCTGCTGTTCACTTTTTAATTTTTTCTCCCTCCCTCCCCACCTCACACCAGAGATGGCTACGGTTAAACACAAAAATGTTGACGCCCCCATGGGGGAGGGAGGGAAGAAGGAAGGAGGAGAAAATTTGGAATTCAAGGGAATGTGGAACTGAATGCTGTAAACTGAAAAGAAATAAATAATTAAAAAAATAATAATATAAATAACACAAATATGTTCGTATGTTTGTCTATATATACGTATGTACATATGTGCTTATACATGTACATATACATATTATACATGCTTCTATTTATCATTTCTTTCTATGAATATGGATAACATCGTCCTTCATAGGTGTTTTCTAGTTGATTTGAGTATTTATATTACTCAAGATGACTTAGTCATTCAAAGTTGTTCTTTGAAGAATATTACTGTTACTGTGTACAATGTTCTTTTGGTGCTGTTCATTTTACTTTCATTACTTCAGTTGTTCTATGTTTTGTTTTGATTTGGGGATTTTTTTTTTTTTTGCTTTTTGGAGGGGGAAGGTAGGGCATTTGGGGTTAAGTGACTTGCCCAAGGTCACACAACTAGTTTTGTGTTGTGTCTAAGGGCAGATCTGAACTCAGGTCCTCTTGACTCCAGGGCCAGTGCTATATTCACTAAGCCACCTAGCTGCTCCTTCCATGTTTTTTTTTTAAATTTTCCAGTTCATCCTGTCTTATGTCACAGTAGGATTATATATAATCTTATATCACATCTTGTCTAGCCATTCCCCAGTTGTTGGCCATACCCTCAATTTCCATTTCTTTGCTATAACAAAGAAAGCTGCTGTAATTATTTTTGTACCCATAAGTTCTTTTTCTTTTTCCCTTAATCAGCTTGGGAAACAGATCTAATAGTGTTGTTTCTGGGTGAAAGGTCATACACACTCTTTAAAACTCTTTGGGCACAGTGGGCAGAGTCAAGATGGTGGAGTAGAAACAGGATTTCCATGCAGCTCTGGCTCCTGCCACTTCCAATTTATGTAAAAGTAGACTCTGAGTAAACTTTGGAGCTACAGAACCCACAAAATGACACAGAGAAACTAATCTCTTGCTGAGGACAGCCCAGCAGCTTGGCAGGGAGCAGCCAGCACAGCGATCTGGGAAACAACCCCAACCCTGTCTGAGCCAGAGGTTTTAGCCCCAGGGCAGGCCTGACCAGCAGCCAGCTGGAGGGACTTCAGAACACCAGCAGCTGTGGCATTTCAAGATATATCAACACATAGACGCCAAGGACAAATTGAGATCAGTGCAGTATAAACTTTGGGACCTACTAGTCGGGAGAGCACATTGGCCTCTTCCGCCAGGGCAACAAGGTGCTGTGTAGTGATGCTGAGAAATAATGCTGGAAAACCCTCAATGTCTCTTTTAAGAACTTTGGAATTGATTATGTGACACTGGCTCATTACTGCACAGCATGATGTGGCCTCATCAGAGAAGGTGCTGTGTTCTAAGGGAAAAGCAGAATTCCAAAAGCTCAAAAGAAATGCAAGATGCACACATATAGAGAATCTGCCCCAGATGTTCACATGGACTACTCTTGCCCAACATGTAGAAGAACATTCTGAGCTCATATTGGTCTGATCAGCCACAGTTGGGCACACTATAACTTAGTGATATCTTTTTGGTCCTCTTCAAAAACAAAGGACAATAACCAACCAATATTTGTGAATGGTATAAGACATTGATCTATGCCCAGGGGTGTCAGACTGTTCTTCAATTTCCTTAATGATTTTGATCAAATATAGAATTTTCAGCCCAAAAGCTTAAACATTCACAGTTATCAAATACAAGTTTACTATAATCATGTGCTACTGTACATTGTGTGTCTAATCTGTTCCACTGATCAGTTCATGAAATTCTTTCTGTTTTTCTTAAAGTATTGTGTTCAATATTTCTTATAGTATAATAGAATTCCATCATAATCAAACAGCCCAACTGGTTCAGCCATTCCTCAATTGACTGACATTTTTACAATTACCAGTTCTTTGCAACAACAATGTTGCTATAAATATTTAGAATATATAGGTTATTTTCCTTTTTCCCTAATCATCTCTGGAAACTGATCTAGCAGTGTTATTTTTGGGCCACAGGTTATAAGCAGTTTAATAACTCATTGGGCATAATTCCAGATTGCTCTCCAAAATGGTTGAATCAGTTCATATTTCCATCAACGATGCATAGGTACCCTGAGAATTTTAAGAACACATGCATTTTCTAACTTTTTATTTTCACTGCTAAATGTTTATTGTTGTACCTAATGCCACTGGAAGTAAACATTCAGAAAACTCACTCTGATCCCAAAAAGAGAGAGAACTACTTTACAGCATGCTACTTTACTAAACACAGAAAACTTTTTTTTTTAATCAGGTTTTTTAAAGAGAATCCAAAAGGGTACCACCATTTATGTTAGCAATTATTAAATCTGTGACTCAGTTTGACAATGTTACATTGCTATTCCATAAAAGAAGAATTGGAACCACTAGGGCAATCTCTAATCAATCCTAAAATAAAGTATCTACTATAGGAAATCTGCAAGGCAGATGTTAGTGCCTTTCCCATCTATCTTTATAAAGATGAAAGAGAAATGATTGGAGCCCAACTCTTCAGGTTTCAGAAACTGAGGCCTATAATTTAATGGCTTCATTCCCTCTCAACAAATTTCTTTGTAATTCACTTAAATAGAAAATTTCTTAAGTTTTCTCTGAATGATAACATTAGGAGTCACTCAGAAATTAATTGATCAGAAAATGAGCTTTTTACTTTTTGACTTTTGTCCATTTTTCAACATTAGTACTATAAAGTTACAAATGAAGTCACTACCAACTGTAGCGGACTAGTCCTTTCTAGCCAGTGTTTGCACAGAGAAAATTGTAGTGTTTATACTGGAAGAAAGTGTTAGGTTTCTCCTTGATATTCCTCAAAGGCATTTGCTCCCACATAATCATCTTGGCATTGTTCCCACCTTTCCTTGTGTTGATCCAAGGAAACAAATTGTTGGGATGGAGGGCTGATATCCACAGTTTACATATGAGAGATTGCATGTGGGATTTTCCCCATGAAGATGTCTTTACCAACAAACAAATGCTGGAGAAAGGCAAAATGTTGCTGGTGAAGATATCCCACCACATGATGAGGAATTGTGGGTCATGCTGGGGTCATGAATGCTATTCCTGAAACTTTTCATTTGGGTATTGTAAGTAAAATTCCATGGTTTGATTCACCTCAGGAAAAACATGAATTTTGCATTTTCCTTAAATTAGCAGCATCAAAGCAAATGCTTTAAATGCTGGATGGCAGAAGTATATAGAAATGCTGCTTAGGTTATAAACAAATGCCAGAGCTTTCTGATATCTGTTGCTGCCCAACTGCTAAAGAAAGTATTCCTCAAACCCTGGTCCCCATCATTAAAGCTTCCTTGTTCAGAGGCCATATGTAACAGCTGGTTGTATGTTTCAGTGGAAGGTTGATATAACAAAGAATCCAGAACTGAAACAATCAGAACATCTTCAGTCTCGTGCTGGTGATAGCAACTCACTCTCAAAAAACTCATCAACATTTGCCAGACCAATCTACATCCATGAACACACATTTTGAATACTGAATTAGTGACCAGAAGTAGAGTTTGCTTAACATGACACCCAACATAGACCTGGATTTTTTCATTAAGGTTAGATGAGCTGGATCCTGATTGTCCAAGATGTTGACTATGATGAACACATTGAAAATCTTCTCTAAACTTTCCTGTTATGGTGTTGGGGAGGCAGTGACTGGTCACTGATGAGAGCAGGAACCCAGAGCACTGTGGTGAGGGGGCACCTGAGAGGAGCAAATAGAACTTCCTTACTTTTAAAAAGAATTTAAATCCTTTTAATAAGTTATTCTAGCAATGTTTTTCCATTTACCTTAATGATTTTGGGCTATGTTGGTCAGCATATCACTATAAGCTCCTCATGTAATTTTAGTTTTCTTCATGATTCCAGGCCCTAAAATACTTTGGGGCTGATCAATGAAATTCCTTACATCAGCTAAAGGAGGAAAGTATGTTCTTTACATTATTTTACAAGCTGTGAATGGGACATTCTTTTATCTATGTAAAGGCATGCTTAATCTATGCATTTGAGAGAAATAATTACTTCTCTTTTATATTTGATAACTAATTATTTTAATAGGACCAAGGCTTTTCCCTTTTTCTACTTCCTCATTCAGAAATCACCCCCTGTGGATTAGTCAGGTAACCTTTGAAGGGAAGGGTTGATACTAAGTGTGAGAGCTCAGATCTATTCAAAAGATAAAGATAGGGGAATTAATGTACTGCAACCCATTTTGTTTTACTCAGACAGGACTGGAAAAATGTGGATCTAAATAATTTTCCTTGTCCAAAATCATTGCACCCTCATTACATTAAGTCCCAGTCTTATTATAATATTCATTGTCTCATTGTTAACCATTCAGAGTTGATTCCAACCTTCAGGAGCACCCACTTTTCCATGGACATTGAGTTGATTCTATGAGGGGTCTTTGATCTAAGAGAGATAGTCAAATGAGGATCCTATTGTTAACAGCATGCTAGCATTATTAATAAAATGACTAATTACTGAGAAACTATGATTCTCAAACCTTTTATTGTCACATATAATGTTTGTGAGATTGTTGTATGCACATAATACTGAGAAAATTAAAGTGAATCCTGTATGATTTTCTTATTGATCCTATTTAAATTAATTGATTTTGCCATGTAAATGACTACTTAGTTCAGAAGTCCACTGACCTGTAATGGGTTAAGTTTAGAAATCCAGTTCTCTTGCTACCCACTTTTCTCTTCTTGCCTCAAGCAATTCTGCTAACCTTGGAGGATATGGTGTGTCATAAGGAAGTTGGGCCTAATATATTTCCAACACTTTCAGTCCTTCAAAGTTTTCTCGTTTGAAGGGGCAGAGCCAAGATGGCAGCAAAGAAGCAGGAAAACTCCATTAGCTCCCCCTATAACCACCTCAAATAACTATAAAATATGACTCTGAACAAATTTTAGAGCTACAGAACCCACAAAGTGACAGAGACAAACAAATCTCCTGCTGAATGCAACACAGTAGATCTACAGGATGGGTCCATCACAGATTGCTTGGAGTCAAGCCCAGACATGCTTGAGCCTGTCATATTAGGCCCAGGGTGGCCCCAAACAACAGTGGCTAGAGCAGACTTTAGGAGAGTGGATCACAAGCAGTTGTGGTGGTTTCAAGAATTATCAACCCATAAATTCCAAAGACAAAGTAGAAGTTCAGTGTAGAACTCTGTTGGAACTAGAGGGGACAGAGGCATGGTCTGGCCTCTACCCCTGAGTGAGAAGCAACAGGAGGTGCGGCAGCCATGCAGCCACCTCCACATGGCTGTTTCAGAGCTCCTGGCCTGCAGATCATAGCAGGGTCAAGTGACCATCCAGAGGGGAATCACTCTTGCTTTAACCTGTCTGATTCTGGATAACAGTCTTGGCTGGTGGTCCTGAGATGTGTGACCAGTATGCCAAAGCACATGGGCCTGTAGAGATGGCAACCTTCTAATAGCTCCAGCAGCTGTGAAAACCCCAGCAATTTAGCACAAATCTCTCCCCTCTGGGAGCATAGTTCTACTGTGGCAAAGAGCTCAAAAGTCAAGTAATTGGATGGCAACATGAGCAAGCACAGCAATACAACTTTTGATTTCTTTTTTGGGGACAAAAATTATCAAAGCATGGAATGGGAGGAAGACAACAAAGTCAGAACTCCTGCACCAAAAGCTTCCAAGAAAAATATCAATTGGTTATGGGCCATGGAGGAGCTCAAGAAGGATTTTGAATATCAAGTAAGAGAAGTGGAGGAAAAATTGGGAAGAGAAATGAGAATGATGCAAGAAAATCAGAAAAGAGAGTCAACAACCTGACTGAAGAAAAGAACACCTTAAAAATAGATTAACTCTAATGGGAAAAGAGGCCCAAAAAGCCAAAGAGGAGAAGAATGCCTTAAAAAGCTGAATTTTCCAGATCGAAAAAGAATTTCAAAAGCGCACTGATGAGACTAATTCCTTCAGAATTTGATTGGAGCCAATGGAAGCCAATGACTTTATGAGAAATCAAGATATTATTGAACAGATCCAACCAAATGAAAAAATAAAAGGCAATGTGAACTATCTCATTGGAAAAACCAAAGTTGACTGGTTTTCTGTGTAAATAATTCTGGGTCATTGTCTTGAACCTTGTAAGTGGAGTCACTCAATAAAGACTTCTCAGACAGGAAAGGTAGAGGAAGAGGGTTGTTGCTAGCCCTCAATTCCAATTTCCAACCAATTATGTTGTTTCTTGCACCTCAGCTATAGAACTGATCATGTACCCCTCAAGCACATAATGTCACCTATCCTATTCTGTTCTTTGCTCCATAGTTGCCAAAAAACTAAGAAATGGAAGCTGTCGTTTTGCTTCTGGTCATTTACTGGAGACTGAGTTAGCCATTGACCTGTCTTATTCTCAGGTTACCAGTCCTGATAAAAGAGTGTTATATTGCTTATAGAACGGTGCCTTAGTTTACCTTTTGTTAAATTTAACTCTCAACAATATTTAATAATTTATTATACCTCATATGACTATGTTTTTGCTTAATATGTTAAATTGTGACAGAAATTACTGTTTATATACATAACATGGAAATCATGGGTAGAACACATCTCAGCAATACTGGAGAGTCTCATTCAGTAGGGAACAGAAGATTCAAATCAGTAACTGGCATTTATTAAGCATTTACTATGTGCCAGGAGTGGTGCCAAGGACTAGGGATATAAAAGCAAAGTCCCTGCTTTTAAGGTCAGTCCATTCAGGGAGAGAGCATGAAAATAATTTTCCACAAAATATATATAATATTTGTGTATTTATGTATGTACAGGATATATGAAGCACAAAGGCATTGGAATTAGAGGAGATGGAGAAAATAAGAGAGGGCTGGATTTTAGGAGAAATTTGAAAAATACCAAAAGGGTCAGAAGGCAGGACTGAGGAGGAGGAGAATTCCAACAGGGGAAACTCATAAAGTAGGGAAATGAAATCTGTTGTGAAAGGAACAGCAAGGAGGTCAGTGTCACTGAATTGCCAAGTGTGTGGAAGGAAGGAAGGTAGAATAAGATATGAAAGATAGGAAGGCACCATGCTATGAAAGCCAAATAGGATTCTTTTTTTGTGCTGCAGGTAATATGGAGTCTCTGGAATTTGGGGGAAATGGACAGACCTGCACTTTAGGAAGATAATTTTCATAACTGAATTTAGCATAGGCTAGAGTGAGGAGAGTACTAAGGCTGGGAGAACAACCAGCAGGCTAGAATAATAGTCCATACTGAGCTGGTAAGAATCTACCTCAGGGTAGTTTCAATACCCGAGGAAAGAAGGAAGAGTTCACTAGATATGTGATGGAAGTAGAGTTGACAAAACATAACAACTCTGAATATTGGGGGGGAGGGAGAGTGAGAGTGAGGCATTGAGAATGATGGCTAACTACTGGAAAAACTGCTTTCTCATGGGACAGAAGAAAAAAACAGTACAGGCCATAAATAGAAATGGTTAAAATTCACTGTACATCTGTTACTGGATCTAGGCATCTTGTACTCTGTGCACCATGAGCTCAGCCCCTTCTGGACTCACTGGCACCTCATAGGGGAATTCTCTGTCTGCTCTCACATTGCTTTTCCTCACTGTGTCCCTTGCACAGTAATACACAGCTGTGTCCCCCGTATTAAGGGAATTCATCTGTAGATATAACATGCTGTTGCCGTTATCTCTGGAGATGGTGAAGCGATCTTTCACAGCATCTGCGTAGTTTGTACTACTTCCACCAGTATTAATCTCTGCAACCCATTCCAGTCCCTTCCCTGGAGCCTGGCGGATCCAGCTCATCCAGTAGCTACTGAAGGTAAATCCAGAAGCTTTGCAGGAGAGACGCAGAGAACCCCCGGGTGGCCTCACATCTCCCCCAGACTCCACCAGTTGCACATCACACTGGATACCTACAAGACAGAGACATTCATTAAAGTCAATAGCCACATTAAATCACCATTTCATATTGTTCCCTCACTCTCCATAAAACTACCTTGGAAAATACTCAGAAGGAAAATCCAGTTCAGCCTAAATTTCATGGTAAGTTTCTAGCTTAGTCCTCTAGGGCACAAAGAGCTTGAGCTTGTCTCCCAGAGGTACAGGTCCAGGTTTGGGGCTGCTTTTCATCCCAATAGGGAGGGACCCAATTTGCATGCCTCACTGTATTCAAAAAGAGGAAGAAAACCTTCTTCCTCCCCCTGTCTGTTTCCTGAACTTCAGACAGAAAGGTCTCCTAGAGCTGGTTCCAAAACCCTGGAGAATGTTGGTGACACTGACACTCCCAGAACTGATAGTTTTGACTCAGTTTCAATCACCCCACATCACTTCAACAAGTGGATCACAGGTAGAGGGCCTTTCTGTGTTCCTAATATACCTCTAAGCAGCCTTAATCCCATCTCTGATTGTCAAAGTCCTTCAATCCCCTTTTATTTCCAATAACAACAGACTGAATCTGCTTTATGGATCACTTTCTTCTCAAGGTCTCTTGTCCTGATCCTTGGCATTCTACTGCTTCCTGAGTCTACTTTTTGTTTCCCTTTACCTGCCATCACATTGTACCTCAATTATTGGCCCACAGTCCCAGTTATATTCACCCATTGTTTTGCTAGGAGCAGTTCATATTCCTTATTTCATTCTTCTAAAGTCACGATGCACATTAAGAACATTCCAAGTCTCTTCCCACAAGCACCTTGTCCTCGGAGGGACATATGCTGTTTGATGGGACAGAGAAACTTTTATCCTCTGTGACACTGACCTAATATTCTGACCTATGGAGCAGGTATTGATTGCTCAGATCTCTGAGATGATCCTCCTGTTTCAAATACCATTCTCATTGTCTGGAATATAAACCCTGCTGCCACCTGCTGTCCATTTAGTTGTACATGTTTTTTCATTCTTGCTTCCACTTTCTTTTCTTACCTTTTTTTTCTTTTTCAGAAGAGGATTTTGTGATTCAGGGCCCTTATGCTTTTAGAGATCTCGATCTAGAGATGTTTTAGAGATCATCTTCATCATAAACTCAATGGGGGAAAAAAGCCATGAATCCCTCCTTTGGGCACCATTATAGCTATGGATTCTTCATCATAAAGCATAGGGTCTGAACCACATCTATTTATTTTCTCTCCCCTGTTACTCTTATTATATTTGAGATGACTCCTTCTTATTCTATTGTTTACCAGATTAAGAATAATTTATAATACTACAATGTTGTAAACAGAGTTCAATGAGCATAGAAGAGAAAAGTTCATGATGATCCTCTTCAAGTGCTCAGTCCATAAATCATAGTTTCACACATGTGAGTATAAGGGTCTTAGACTTTGGAACTTTTCCCTTTTTAGACATAAAATTATCACCCTATCTGTACTATCCACAGATAGTAAAGTTTGCAAAACTTGGGAATGTTTCATTCTCTGTTTGTAAATGAAATTTAAAGAAACATTTATTTTTTTTTATTTCATGAACAAGTTTAATCCTCCTGAGAGTATCTGGGGTCCTTGCTCACATAATGAAGGCAAATGATGCCATATGAGCAAGGTCTAGATAAACCATGTCCCTTGGGTTGATATAAAAAAGTAATTTAGGGGCAGGTATGTGGCACAGTGAATAGAGCACCAGCCCTGGAGTCAGGAGAACCTGAGTTCAAATCCTGCCTCAGACACTTAACACACAAAAAACTAGCCATGTGACCTTGGGCAAGTCACTTAACCCCTATTGGCTTACTTTCCTTCATCCTAAAGGAAAAAAATAATCAAGTTAATTTTGTGACTAGTAGATAGAGAGTCAGCTCTGCAGTCAGAAGTTGAGCTAAGGAGAAAAACAGCCTCAGGGAATGCAATTGTAAAACCTGCCCAGGAAAGATACTGTTCCCTCAGAGAGCAACATGGAAATTTCACAATAATCAAAATGTAACCAGGGTCTTAAACCAGGGTGTTAAAGTGACAGAGACTTGAGTTAGCTTGGCCCAGTATATTCCTAATATGTATCTTTCAACTAGTGTGCTCTATGCATGTACCCACACTTCCCACTGACATGAGTGGGCCCCATGTCTATAGTTGAAAGGTTCTTGCTCTATATAAATTTTGTCTTTTCTCTGAACTAACTGTATCACCTGCTTTGGGCTTGTTAGTGTAGACTCACAAACTACCTGGCATTTTGCCCTCAGGTTCTTCCACCTATAAAAGTGACTTGGAATAGTAGGTCAAGAAGAAGATGCTGCATTGGAAATGACACCTCAGAAGAAATAAAATGTCCTTCAATTTCCTTCAGGAGGAGTATAAAAAAAATACATCAAAATCTGATCAGTCATGTGACCAACAAGACGGCACAATCTCTATCCTCTGCAGTCCACACAGCCTTTCAAAACTTTGCTTCCACAATAGCATGAATGCTTGAGAAGCAAAATCAGTTTCAGTTATCAACACCATTTAAGTACTAACTCTAACAAGGCAGCAAATTGATGAGCTTAACAACAAAGAGGCTTATTATCTCTAATCCCAAACACATTCACTAGGAATTCTCTCTCATACGAGTTCCTAAATGTTTCGAGATATAGCACAACTGACCCATGAGCTTACAACAAAACTCAATTCTTCCCACTCTGGACTGTGCAGCAGAAGTGGAGGTACAGAATGTCAGACTTTGGCTTTCTTTGGTGTGAGAGTATGGCAGCATGCTGGGTTGTAGCAGTACTTAGCTAGAAAACTAAGGAACTGGAGTAGATGACCAGAATGTATGGGACTCCATCAGTGTTCAAAGAAAAGGTCCAGGTGTCTACCTGAAGCTACTTTGTTCCATCAGAAGTCACATGGACAAAGACTGAGGTCACTACAATGTGAATCCCCCTAGCAGAGGAAGAAGGCAAGACAATTTTGAGGTCCAGTCACGAGGAAATCTGCTATCAAAGTGGAATGAGTCAGAAGGTAAGGGATAGGTATCTATAATGAAAAAAAAAAATGGAAATTATCAAAGATCTTAATAAGAAGAAAATCCAATTAAAGGCACTGAAGTATATAAACCAATAAAGAACATAAAAATAACATAAGAAAGATAGCCCCTAAAACATCTAAATAATTCCACATAAAGAATAAATATTGCAATACAAAGGAAAACTATTCAATACATGATGCAGCAGAAGGCTCTATGGATTTCTAAGCTCTTTTGGGAAGTGACGGCATGGAACTATAGCAGAACGTTTCCTAATGGTGCAAGAAAGAAATAAGAGTTGTAAAAGTTGAGCTTATCTCCTGCATAACAGAATAATTGGCAACATGGAAAAATTTAAATCCACGATGGCAAATCTCACCAAAGAAAAAGAGAGACAGCAAGAGATTGGGGATATAAATATACAGAAATGAAGAACAATCTAGAAGGAAAAAAGCAAAAATTAATAATCCTAAAAGAAAACATGACCTCTACAAATATAAAACATATTCTTTTCTAAGACAGGATGCAAAAAGGTAATTTAAAGATTTGAATCTTTATGATCCCATTATATGGTTTTCTTGGCAAAGATACTGGAGTGGTTCATCATTTTCTTTTCCAGCTTATTTTAGAGATGAGAAAACTGAGGTAGAAAAGGTTAAGAGACCTGCCCAGGGTCACACAACTAATAAATATCTGAGGACAGATTTGAGTTCACGAAGATGAATCTTCCTGTTTCCAAGCCCAGTGCTTTATCCACTGTGCCACTTAGCTGCCCATGTTTATCTCTCTCTCTCTCTCTCTCTCTCTCTATCTATCTATATGACCTTTGTGCATGTTTGTATGCATGTATATGTGCATATGTATACATATATCGTTTATCTGTGGATATGTGTGTATATCAAAAACTATTCTCCAATAGATAAGTGATTAAGTGGTCAATGAATATGAATAAAAAATTCTCAAAAGAAGAATTACAAACTATCCATAACAAATGAAAAAATGTTCCAAGTTACTAAAAATAATAGAAATGCCATTCAGAAATCTCCTGAGGTTTGTAAAAGGGGTTGTGGAAAGTTAGCCATTATTGTTCAAGGTCTGAATCTGTAAAAGAAACAGAAATAGAATTACAAATAACAAAACTAAGCTGCTAGGTGGTGCAGATAGATAGAGACTATCCTTAAGAAACAGAAAATCCGGCCTCAGAAACTTACTCGCTGTGTGTCCTGGGCAAGTCATTTAACTCTGTTTGCCTCAGTTACACATTTGCAAAATGAGCTGGAGAGGGAAAGGCAACCCACTCTAAGGATCTATGCCAAGAAAACCCCAAATTGGGTCACAGAAGGTCTAATCTAACTGAAAAATTACTTAACAACAAGATTTAACAAAAAATGTCCACGTTCTTTGGCTCAGAGATTCTGCTACAGGTTTTACCACAAGAATATTGCTGATAAGAAAATACTAATGGTGCCAAGATATTTATAGGAGCAAGGAACAGGAAACACAGTGGATACCAGTCAAAGGAAGGATAAGGGGAAAGGGTAAATAAATTGTACCACATAAATGTAATGGATACTCTAAGAAACAAACCACATAATGAATACAAAGACATATGGAGATATTTATATAATAAAATGTAGCAGGAAATAAGCAAAACCCAGAAAACAATACACACCGTAATTATAACAAGGTCAATGAAAGAACAAAGATCATAAAATAACCAAAATGAATGTTAGAAAAGTACAAAGAACAAGCACAGCCCGAGGAAGAGATAAGATAAAACCTCCCTATGCCAAGGCTTCAGAGAGGTGGAAGGTCTGTGAATGTGGTACATTACATACATTCTCAGACATTTCCTATATTGAGTGTTTTTTTCTGATTTTCTTCTTTTTTTAAAACAATAATTTTATTATCTGCAGTGATTCTATAAGAATTGGAAGGGAAAGAGATAGTGGGAGAAATTCTGATGATGAAACAGGCAAAAGATAACAATTGAGAATCATCAGCATTAAAATGATCATTGAATCAATGGGAGTTGATGAGATCACCAAGTGAAACAGAGGGACATGAAAAGAGGGCCCAGGATAGAACCTGTGGGACACCCACAGTTAGTGGATACAGCAAGAGAAATTCTCCATGAGACCAGGCAACCCACTTAAGAGACTCCAGTGTCTCTCCACTCCTTAATTGCAGAAACTAAGATGCAAGGTGGGAAGGATTGAACTGAGGTGAGACAATGTAATAAAACAGACTTATAAAACACTAGAAAAAAGCACTATCAAGATGCTGGAGAGTCCCTAGGAGAGTGGCTTATCTTGTTTATTAGTAAGGGATCAACTCTAGGGGGACTAATGAATAATATTATGGTTATTTTAACACTTCATAGGTAAAAGGGATTAGAATGGCTGCGGGGAAGGGTGCTACTATTCTCACATACCCCCACCTGCAGTGACTTCCTTGTTGCCCCTGGGAAGCAATGGTTAAAACCATAATGGAGGCAATAATTTTGCTTGTCCAATTGAATGTTCTATCATGGCTCTGTGATAATGCAAGATCAAAACGTCTCCTGATGATATGCTAATTATCTAGCAGATGGTAGATAACCTGATTTCCACAGAGCCCCCCAAGTGGAGTAAATGTTTCTTTCATGCTCCTATGAAAACAGGGAGGAGAGTTTATCAAAGGATGATCTGTCTCAGCATCTTCCTCCTTTAGGCTCCAAAAGGGAGCAAAACAGCTGCAGTAGGATCCACAGTAGGATCTACTGGTAACAAGAATGTCCATAGGGATTGTGCTGCTGGGGCATGGTGCTTTGCTCTGCTAGTGCAGCCCCTCAGCTTTTGACAAAATGCCTTCTGCTAATGCCTGCTGATGCCAAAATGAAAACCTCTGTCTACTTTCTACCCAGAAATTCCAAAATGTAAAAGGATAAATCTAAATTACAAATATGACCAAATTCCTAATTAAGTACCTTAGGAAACTGGTGACTTTAAAGTGGCCACATGAGGGGATTCATGACTCTTTTGGCTCCATGGTGAGAAACTGTTCTACATCACTGTCTAAGCTTAGAATTGATGGATCTCGTGGTCAGTAGGGTCATTGCAAATGTCATTATTGGCCATTTCTAACCACTGAGATGTATAGTAATATCAAAGTCCACAGAGGAGTACATTATAGACATTGACTTGATAAATTGGTTAACTAACTAGGCTCTGTATTTGGAAGTAACCCCGGTCTTATAATACTGTCTCAATCAGGGACTATATCTGACAGGTAGTGTGCCTAGAGAACTATGGAGGGAGGTGTAATATTGTACAGAAGGCAACAATAATAAAAAAAAAAAAAAACATCCCAAAGACAAAGGAAAGCAAGAAAGCAAAGTGGCTGTCTCATGAAGTTTTACAAATAGTTGAGGGAAGAAGGAAAGCAAAAGGTAAAAAAAGGAAGGGAAAGATATGCCCAACTGAATGCATAATTCCAGACACTGTTAAGGAGAGATAAAATGATTTTCTTACGTGAGCAGGACAAAGAAACTGAAGAAAACAATAGAATGAGTAATATAAGAGATCTCTTCAGCAATATTAGAGATATTAAGGAAAGTTTCATGTGAAAATGGGCATAACAAAAGACAAAAAATGATAGGAACTGTACAGAAGTAGAAGAGATTAAGAGGCAGCAACAATATACAGAAGAATTATGCACCAAAAACCACAATAGTGAGGTTACTGATCTAGAGAATAAGTCAAGCGGGCCCTAGGAAGCATTGCTAGCAATAAGCTGTACCTTGATTTTCTGTGAATGTTTTGCTCTGAGTTGTTACTGAATAAATAGAGAGTTCACTATACTATGTAATCAGAACCTCAAAAGCTGTTCACAACAGCAGTCCTCTGGAAAGCTGCTCGGGCTTGGCTTTACACTGGTCTATACTCTGTTCTTTACCCAGGAAGGGCCCTTGCTACCCTGCAACTTCAAGCATTAGCACTCTTCTCTCTCCTTGAACTGTGACCAGGTTTCCTGCTCCCCTACATTTCCAAGTTCTAGTGCTCCTTTCTGCCCTGGAACTGTGATCAAAATCTCTGCTTCCTTGAGACTGACTACAAGCTCTCCTCCCTGACCTGAAACTGGAGCCTAAAATTGCACATGGGTAATGGAGTTGTCAAGAACACCTGGTCCAGTGGCCAATGTTAGTTGAGGGTCCCCTGTAATATCGCCTCACCAATCATCCAATCCCCGTACTAGCTCTGGGCAGAGAGCTCCCAAAGTTGCTGATGTTGCATCCACCTCCAAGGCATATCACTGATGTTACCACCTGATACTCCAGGCTGGCCCCTACCCTTGTGTCACAGACCTCTCCATCTGACTTCCTAAGTTGTCTTGGAGTGAAAAATTGTTTCATCTCATTTTCCTTGTTATTTCTCACTATGCCAGAATTTGATTTGACATGCTATTTTAAAATTGTTGTGAGAGGATTGTTGGGAGCATCCAGATGGGTGGAGCCTCTCCTCCAACATCATTATTAAATATATTGTTGATGTGTATTTTATGGAAGTTGCCTTCGTTTGGCATTCCATTTTATGAGAATGGGTGTGAGTAATTTGTCATTCTGTAAGATTTAAAGTTCACTTGGACTGCTGGACTTTTCTTGGGATGTTTTCATCTCTTTCACTTCCCCTTCTCACGTGGCTTGAGAGGAGTGAGAAAGTGAGAGAAAAAGTATTTAATTATAATAACAGGTTATAAGATGGTAATGGCAATTTGAAGAGTGTAGAAGAAGTATCAGGTCAGAATTAGACAGAAATTTAAGCATGTGGCAAAGAGAGGAGTTGGGCAGGAAGTTTCAGATAGGTAATTATTTGCATGAAAAGTTTGAACAGAAGTTTTAAGATTTTTAAAAGTTGAAGTTTGAAAATCTCTTTTTTTTTTTCATTCAACTCTGGCCAAGTGGAATGCCAAGAAAGAAGAAAAGATAAGGGAACTTTTCCCCCAGATAAAAGAGGCAAAGAGAGGAGCACTTCCTGTCTCACTGATTAGAGAAAACTTTTGTACGTCAGAATGAGCCTGAAAATTGACTGAATTCATTCTGGTTGTTTTTGGGAATGTGAAAAAGTGAACAGTGTCACTCCCCTGTTAGGAGTGACTAAAGATAAGTCAGAATTTATTATATTATTTGGCAAATTGGAATATTACTTAGGCAAATATTGGAATATTACTAAGTTGTGATAAGGAAACATGCTGGAGGTGAAGTTTTGAGCTCTCCAGTACAGGGAGAAGGGAAAAGGCCTGCCACTAGGATTGTCCAGAGTCCTGCTCCCTCTAACTGGCAATTTGAAAGCCCTCACTTTCTAAGAAATTTTAAAGGAATAAACATAGCATTGAAGCTTACTGAAGGACAAGTTAAATTAGTTGGAAACATTTTACAAAAATTTGTTGAAGCCTCTCATCCTAGATAAGATTAAAAAGAGAAAGTGCTGAAGAATAATAGGGAACTTGAGTTATCCTCCCCAATTTAGCAAAAGGGAGGAGGAAAACTAAATTTACAAGGACCCCACTAGCAACAGCCTTTGCACTTGAAAAGCCCAATTTATTATCAATAACTTTTGCAAGTGATGATTTAGAAAGAACATTAATGTCATAATGTCATTGTAGCTAAATTCTCTCATTTGAGAATGGAGGGATGATCTTAAGCTAGAAATAGTGTTGGATAAGTAAATTTTTATCTGAATTTTGTTGAAAATAAAAGGTACAGGAGGGGGCGGAGCCAAGATGGTGGAGTAGAAACAGCACCTCCAAGGCTCTCTTCTCCCAGATTACCTCCAAACTATGTAAAAGGGGACTCTGAACAACTTCTGGAGCCCCAGTACCCAAAGAACGACACAGAAAAGCTAACCTCCCGCTGAGGACAGCCCAGCAGCCCTGCAGGAAGGGCCAGCGCAGCGCTCTGGGAGCCAGCAGAGCAGCCGCGTGAGCTGAACCCAGGTCCTATGGTTTTAGCCCTAGGGAGGCCGGGCCAACAGCTGGCTGGAGGGACCCCAGAAGACCAGTAGCTGTGGAGATTCCAGAATGGTCAACATAGACATGCCTAGGACAAAGTGAGAAGTTAGTGCCCTATGGACTTTGGGACCAGTATTTGGGGAATGCGTCGGTTTCCTCCCCTGGGGGCTAGAAGCCACTGAGGAGACAAGCCATTTTGCAGTTTTTAGTAGTGGCTCCAGCTCTTGGCCTGCAAACTGTAGGGAGATCCAGCAATCAGTCTCGGGGGGGTAATCGCTCTTGCTTTAACCTCCTTGGATCTGGATTGTGATCTGGGGGGGAGGTTGTGGGTGGGTTTTCAGCTTGCCAGAAATGGAAGTTGCCCCCCCACACGTTCGGGCTGAAGGTCCCCTATCGGGTGGCAGAGTTCTACTGTGGCAACAAGCCCAAAAGTCAAGTACTTAAGTGGCATTATGCCAATTCAAAGGAAACAAAATAAACAGAAAAATAAAACATTAGACTCCTATTTTGGGGGCAAAAAGGATCGAAGCACAGAACAGTCAGAGGACTGTGAGGTCAGAAATCCTGCTCCAAAAGCCCCAAAGGAAAATCTGAGTGGGTTACTGGCCATAGAGGACCTTAAGGAGGACTTTAAAAATCAAATAGGAGAAGTGGAGGAAAAATTGGGAAGAGAAATGAGAGGGATGCAGGAAAAGTATGAAATGAGGGTCAACAGCCTGACTGAGGAAAACAACACCTTAAAAAATAGACTAACTCAAATGGCAAAGGAGGCCCAAAAGGGCAATGAGGAGAAGAATGCCTTAAAAAGTCAAATTTGCCAGATGGAAAAAGAATCTCAAATGTTGACTGAGGAGATTCATCCCTTCAGAGTTAGACTGGAGCAAATGGAAGCTAATGACTTTATGAGAAATCAAGATGCTGTTAAACAGTTCCAAACAAATGAAAGAATAGAAGGCAATGGGAAATATCTCATGGGAAAAACCACTGACATGAAAAATAGATTCAGGAGAGATAATTTAAAAATTATTGGACTACCTGAAAGCCATGATCAAAGAAAGAACCTAGAAATCATCCTTCAAGAAATTCTCAAGGAAAATTGCTCCAAAATTTTAGACCCAGAGGGGAAAATAGAGGTTGAAAGTATCCACCAATCACCTCCTGAAAAAGATCCCAAAAAGAACACTCCTAGGAATATTATAGCCAGGATCCAGAATTCCCAGATTAAGGAGAAAATACTACAAGAAGCCAGGAAGAAACAATTTCAATATTGTGGAAACACAATCAGAATAGCACAGGACCTGGCAGCTTCTACACCAAGGGACTGAAGGGCATGGAATATGATATTCCAGAGGGCAAAAGAACAGGGATTGAAGCCAAGGGTCACCTACCTAGCAAAACTGAGTATCTTGTTTCAGGGGAAAATATGGTCATTCAGTGGAATAAAGGACTTTCAAGCATTCTTGAGGAAAAAACCAGAGTTGAATAGAATATTTGACATCCAGACAAAAGAAGCAAGAGATACCTGAGAAGGCAATCAGGGAAAAGAAATCAAAAGGAACTTATCAAAGTTAACATATTTACATTACTACATAGAAAAACAATAAGTGTGACTGATGAAACTTTTCTCAGTATGAAAATAATGGAAGAAGGGTATATGGTCACATGAATACATATGTGAATGTGTGTATATATGTTTACAGTTATACATGGATAGAGGGCATAGGTTGAATTTGTTGGGAAGGGATGATACCTAAGGGATGAAATTATGAGGTGAGAGAGGAAAGTGGCAAGAAGAGATGGGGAGAGACAGGGTAGGGTAAACTATCTCATGTAGAAGAAGCAAGGGGAAGTGGCTGCAGGGGAGGGGAAGAATAGGAAGGCAAAAAGGCAAAACCACATTCTCATTGAATTTGGTTCAGGGAGAGAATGATATACATACTAAATGGGATATCTCAACCTGCAGCAGAATGGGGGGAAGGGGGATGAGAGGAGGGATGATGGATGGGAGGGCATTCTTGGGGGGAAGGGAGGTTGAAAGTACCCACTATAGAAGAGGGACAGGATCAAGTAGGCAATGGACCAGGTGGGGGAATGGGATTGGAGGGAGGGAATTATAAGCAGCCTTGTACAATATATCTACTATGGTAATATTTTGCATAGTTATACATGTACAACACATCCTGAATTACTTATCTTCCCACAGGGAATGGGTGGCAAGGGAGGAAGGTAATGGATCTGAAATTCAAGGTCTTAAAATTAAATGTTTCAAATATATATAAATACTATTATCAATACTCTTTTGCATGTAATTGGGAGATAAGATGTACAGGCATTGGGGCACAGAGATTCACCTTGCTCTAATGGAAAAGTCAAAGGGGGTAAGGGAGAAGATATGGGAGAGAGCAGGATGGAGGAAGCAATATCTTGTGGGACTGCTATTCTGGGAAGGTAGGTAGGGGAAAAAGAGGAAAAAAATTGTAACTAAAAGATACAGGAAAAGTTTGTGGAAAAACACTTATGTAGCTTATGTCTTATAATGTTTATATAAACCATATAGGAAACCAGATATTTACACCTTTACCTATAGTTAAAGAGGAAGTTACAGCTAAAACAAATTGACTATCAGAGTTGTTAATTAATTACTACATGTGGAAAGGAGGAAATTAGGTGAAAACTTTATTTTGGATTCATAATGCCCATTTAGACCATTCCTCCTTCATGTATGAGATTTGAGGAAGAAGGGTTATCACCACCAGCCCCTTCCCAAAGTCCTACTCATTTATTCTTATTTTGAAAAACTTCCAAGACCCCTGAAAATTATGTCTATAGGCAAGGTCATTCAGCCTGGAAAAGGACATGGTTTTAATTATCTAGTTCCTAAATACTGAACCTAACTTACTAAGAAGTTGCAAAAGATTAAAAAAGATTTCTAACAATTGACTTTTTTCACTAGGACAAGTTTGTATTTGAGAAAGAAATATGTTAAATGATATACTTTATGTATGAGGGACCTAATAAAGTCTTTATTGTTTAATATAGCTCCACGGGAATAAAATTATCATCTACTTGGATAAGAGCTGTGAATTGGCAAAAAATTGCTACTTAAAATAAAAAGCATTTAAGACTATATTTAATATAAATATTCTTACATTTTCATTCTATACCAAAATTTCTATGATCGGGGCGGCTAGGTGGCGCAGTGAGTAGAGCGTCGGCCCTGGAGTCAGAAGGACCTGAGTTCGGATCCGGCCTCAGACACTTAACACACACACATAACAAAAAGCCTAGCCGTGTGACCTTGGGCAAGTTACTTAACCCCAATTGACCTCCAAAAAAAAAGAAAAAAGCAAAATTTCTATGATCAGAATAATTAGTCAGTAAAAGATATGAACTCTTTTGTGTTAGCTTTATGGGAAATCTAATATTAGTTTTCATCAAGGATTAGAACATTTGCAGAAATTTATATAAACTACTTAAGGCTCCCCTTAAGGAATATTCTAAAACTATTATCTTTTACACCAACTTTGTTTTAAGGAATCTCAATTTTAAAAGTTTTGTTTTTGTTTTAAGATAAAACAGAGCTTTCATTTTAAAACTTTTCAATTGTTTTTCTTCATAAAAGTTTAGTGATAATTTTTGAATCTTAAAATTCTTTTGAATTAAGGAATATACTTTTAAAATTTCTTTTTAACCCCTAGTATGATTTTTAGGAGGCCTACTAAAACTTTCATTTCCAAGACAATTCATAGCTAAGGTAAAGTGAAGTAGAACAGATTTTGCTGTTTTTATCTCTATGTATAGTCATTCCATTACCAAAGCAAGAGTTACAAATTGTCTGATCTTATTATAGGTAAAAGATTCAATTTCTCAAGTATCTCTTTCTTCAAAAATGAATATAATCAAAGGATAAACAAATTATGTGAAATAAGGATGTATGTCTACTATTCAGATGTAAAGTTATACTCAGGAACTTCTTTTGTCTATCAGCTTCCTGGAAATGCAAGCTACTAGATTAATTCTAATAATGATAAAGTTATGAATACTCACTCTATCTGCTCAAACTGCATCCCTCAATATTGTGTCAGATAGCAAATATGTAGTGTATATATGCCAACATATTGATACTGCTAAGTTTAAACACACAGAGAATACAAATTTTTTTATCCTCTTTTAAAAAATTACAAACCTTCATGAGACAAAGGTCACAACTTATACATATGTAATTCATAGTAGAGTTCATTCTTTATTTCCTGGACCTCAACAATTCCTTAGGCACAAGATACACAGATCCTTAAAGACTTCCCACTGCCTGTGTTGCCTCTATTACTCCTCCACTGATCACTGTTAACCCACAGAAAATGGATGTAATTCATGATCCTCCCTTTGGTAAGTTATCATATATACGTGCTAAAACAGATACTTTTTCTTCCTTCACTTTTGCTTCCTTTCAGACAGGGGAAACAGTAAAAACATGTAATTCACCATATGTCACAGCCTTTTGCTTCAATATGCATTCCAAGACTGAATCATGTCCCCACTTACATTAGTAAATTATTTCAATCTTTCTGTGATCATTTTTCAGATAAAATTGATTACGGGCATAACCCTTATAGTAAAGATATTAAAACCTATTTACTATATGAAAAAGGGGGAACTTTGTCCAATATACTGCAAAGGCAATTAGTTACTGCTTTATACAACCAAACATCATTTCTATACATCACTAAAAATGAGTATGTACTGGCAATAAAATGATGTGAAAAGTGCATACTCCCCAAAATGAAGGTAACGTGGGGATTTACTGCTGTGGGGATGAGGCTGTGCTTACATTTTTCCAGAAGCTGGGGAGCAACCAGCAAGGGTGCCAGAACAGAAATGTCAGGCGTGTACTACAACTCACCCAGAAGATGAAAGAGCTCTGGCAGCAGAGAAAGAAATCATGGAGATGGAACATGGGAATAAAGAAGAAGTCTCCAAACACAGCCACTACACAAAAAATTGCACCCACATGGTGGCAGATCAAACACTTATTATATCAAGTCAAAGAACTGAAACCTGTTACCCCAGGATTTGTTTCTTGCTGTGATCACTCTGATTTCAATACATACTGAACTGATTACATCCTGATTCAAGTCCTGAGACACATACACATATGTATGTATGACACCTATGTATGGAACAATACTTGCATTAATTGTGATCTTACTCAATGTATATCTGGTAGAGAGTAATGGTTGAACAACCTTCATTTGCTTTTTCCAACTAATTTCTTTTTTAAAATTCTGGTTTATTAAATAGAGGGAGGGGTGGCTAGGTGGCGCAGTGAGTAGAGCATCGGCCCTGGAGTCAGGTGGACCTGAGTTCAAATCCAGCTTCAGACACTTAACACAAAAACTAGCCATGTGACCTTGGGCAAGTCACTTAACCCCAACTACCTCCAAAAAAGCAAAAAAAAAGGGCGGGGGGGAGGTTGAAGGTTTGTACTATTATTGATAATTTCTACCACTGTGCCTACAATTTGTGTCTGCAATTTCTCTACTTAGAAAAATCCAAAAAATTGCACAATATTTTCATGAATTATAAGCAATCATTCTGTAGCCTCTACAACACAACAAAATATAGATAAGGATTGATGTATTAGATCAATGTATAAGATCAATGTATTAGAACAATTAGTATTGTGTTTAGCTGATGAGTTAAAGGCTTTAAAATTTCAAATGTTAATTATATATTATATTAAATGTACATATATTAGTGTAGCTTTTTTTATCATCTATTAGCTCTGATTCTAATGTTTTTTGGGATAAAATACATGTCCAACTTCTTGGTGTTTGATATGATTGAAATATTAAACAGTATATCAGAAAACATCCAAAATCATTATCACTCTGGAATTGATCCAGGAACATTGCCAACACAATATTATCAACATTGTTAAAGTTATCTCCTTTTAATTTGATGTCTATGATTTTACATGTTTTATCTGTATTGATTGTTGTATTAATCTCTTTGGACCTGCCTTCCTGCAGTGACCAGGCTGATGCTGCAGCTTCTAAAATCATTAGTATTGATCACAGCTATATCCCAGGGGCTGACCTGGTTGAATTGGTCAACAAAATTCTATATAATTTGGAACTTGTCAAATACTTTCAGAAATAGAACTTGCATGCTTCTCTACTTATTCTCTTGGCTAAATCTTTTGGTGGTAGTATACTTTATTCTGTCATGCCTCACCTGCTTAAGGGGCTCATTGGTAACCATGATGGGCACAGAGATTCCACAGCCTCAAACTACTTGCTAAAAGAAAAGGGAGAAATGTAAGGGGCACTGTTGAGGGCTCTGAGGGGTCTGTATCCCACGGGCATGAATCCAGACTGGGCTAAGTATCTCAGGTTGACTCTCCACCTCCCTCCCAACCTCCCCCGCTCCCCACCCCGTTACTCATCCCCCTTGCAAGGGAGGCTTGGAAAATTGTGGTCATCCCTGAAACCCTGGACACTTGAGCAATATAAAGTAGTGATGCATGAAATAAGAAAGCAGGGAAGCATCCCACAGGAATAGACTTTGGCAAAGTTGCAAGTTAGGGGCCTTATGTAATAAGCTATATGAAGTTTCCTATGAGAATGTATGAAGTAATTGCTTTAGCTATAGATGAATAAAATTGGCTTACTTTCCACTGGCTTGCTTGGCCCACATTTCATTTCAACTCCTCCATGAAATGCCCACCTGCAGCTGTGTAGCGGCAAGCACCCCAATATCCCCAGGGTAGCTGCCAACACAGGTTCTTAGATCTGCTTTTCAAAAGGAAAGCAACTCAAAATGGGTTAACAAGCTTACTTTAATCAAACAAACATACATTACCTAGTTCAGGGGAAAAAGGTCAGCACCCCAAACTTCAGAGTTAAAGAACTTACAGATCAGACAGGCTTCCAAACTGTCCCAACATTACATGCATCAATACCAAATCACAGTTACCAGAGAGGGAAGCATCAACATCTGGGTTTTCAAAGCCGGGGGCTCTCAACAACGGCTTCCCAGAGTCTCATCTGGTCAAATCACACAACACTTCTCAAAGTGAGCCCCAAAGCAAAGCCTCTCCTCAGGGTTTATATAGCCTTCTCCTGGCTCAGAGAATGTAACAACCTCCTTGACCCACTGCGCAATCACAAAGTATCAAGGTGTGGGCTTTCCTGAAAAACAAGCCTCCCACCACAGGCTCCAGGTGCACTTAAGCTAGGGGCAGGGAAGATCTTTCAATCTGCATTTCCATTACAAGCTGGCAGCAAAGATGGAATGATATATGGATATCTAGAAGAGTATAAAAGTCTCATATTCAGAAGAAATAAAACAGTAAGGGGATAGGAAGGGGGGGAGAGGATAGGGGAGAGTTCTTTAGAGTGGAGTGTGGGTGATAGTTTAAAAGTGGGGTATAGAAGAATATTAAGATCAATGAGCATAGGAGGGTCTTTGGGAAGGAAAAGGGGGGATTTTTAGAGAGGAGGGTAAGGGAATAGGTTAAAGAGGTGAAGGTGTGTTTAGATTTACAAGAATGGGAGGATAGGGGAAGGATCCTTGGAGAGGGATAATAGAAGGGCAAGGTAGACAGTAGAAGTAAGGTAGAGGAGTCAGGAGGGATAGGCAATAAGAGATATACACAAACATAAAAACAAAAATCAGGAGTAGAATTTGTTAGGGAAAGTATATGTCTATGTATGTATGAATGTATGTATATACGTATGTATGTATATATCTAATTCTGCATATAAACGTGTCCCCACTTTATTGTAGCCTAGGTGGGGGGGGGGGAAGGGGAAATGAACAAAACAAAAAGTGCACAACAAAGGAGAACAGAAATATTTACAAGGAAGCAAAGAAAAGATGGAAGCTCCCAACACACCAGGAAGCGTTTATCACACGTGCTTTCTTGAAATGAAAATTTATTGTTACGTATGTTGAGTCCTCTCTTGGGTTTTGCTATGAACATGACATGCTTTTTTTTTCCTTTTCTCACTTTATATTTAAGGTTCGATATTTAAGTTTAAGATACATTTCTTTTTTCTTTTATTCTGTATTTGAGTTCTGGTGCTTGAGTCTAAAAGAAAAAAGTAGAAAAGATTCTGGATGTCCTTTTCTGATTGATTGAATAGTTTGGTTTTTGGTTTTTGTTTGTTTGTTTTTCCTCAGTCTCTCTCATTTGATTTTTTGAATCTTTTTAAAGTTCTTCCATGAATTCATTTTGGGCACGTTACCATTTGTCATTACTCTTTGGAGCAGAAAATGGTTTCTTTTGTGGGAAAGAAAAGAAGGAATTCTGTTTGCAAAGGATTAAAAAGCACTCCCAGCTTTGAATGATAGCAGAGGTGCCTGGTTCTAGTCAGAGACAAGAACCAGGCTTCTGATCAGTTAATAGGTCAGAAGCTTGTACACATGCTTAATGAGCTGTTTGAGGGGGACATGATGGGGGAGGTTCAGCAAGTTGTATCTAGCCAGTGGAAATCACAAAGGGAAATTTGAATTGGGAGCAGCATAAAAAAATATTGCATTTGTCTGAGCAAGTATATTCTCCATTCCGGAGGTCCCCATTCCTAGAAATGGAGAAAAAATGTAACTTTCCTGGCTTCACAATGAGTATTGTCCTTTTTTCTTTTTTTTAGAGTGAGCATGTCTCTCACTGGGGGATTTGGGGGATTTGAGGGATTGCACAGGGATTTAGCATCAGAAAAGGGGACCTCCATTATGATGAACTGGAAGTGCCCTGTTAGTTTCCAACAGCCAGAACATTTACAGCTTATAGTCTTCCCCTCTTCTGACTGCTAACTTCCCAGAACTGTTTCTGAAATTGCCCTGAACCTAGGAACATGGATAAAATGATAAAAGACATATATCCATGGGAACCAGGAAACAACATGCATAGCTCAGAGTGAGAAAATTGACTATTTCAGTATCACTTTGGTGGTTGGAGTATCCTTCAGGTCTGAGAGGTTTGGGTCAAACTGAAGGAGGGGGTGGTTTATGTGGAGCCTGTGAGAACAGAAGGGAAAAGCCCTAGTGAGATTGTAAGATTTAAAGGCCTCAGTCCAGGAAGTTAAGATGGGACAGACAAGAAGGGACTCTCCAAAAATATTCCCTTAGTGGAGGGTGTGAAAATATCTCAGCATGTCCATGGTGCTGGGAGAAACAGAGATCTTGGAAGGATATCCTCTTGAAATTGGATAGAAATCAATCTGAATAAATTATAACTGAGTTTTTAACTGATCTGAATTCGAATTCTAAATTGGTTTCTAAACTGGAGTACACTTTGTAAGGACTCTGTGTTTGTGAAATGTTTCTTGAAACCTTTAAGAAATTTTTTTTAAGGCTTGGAAGGTCTCTCCAGAGGCCAGAAGATAAAGCTAGCGGTTTTTAGAACCCAAACAACAAAGAGGAAGCAAGGGCTGGGAGGGAAAAGAAAGCTGAGGGTTTCAATCCAGGTCTGGCCAAATTCCAGAGGTCACAGGTCAAGGAGAAAATGCTGCAAGCAGTTAGGAAAAAAGAATTTGAATATGGTGGAAAGATAATCAGTATAACACAAGACCTAGAATCTTCTAAATTAAGGGATCAAAGGGCTTGGGATATGATATTGCAGAAGTCAAAGGAGCTAGGAATAAAACCAAAAATCACCTACCCAGCAAAATTGAGTATAATGCTGCAAGGAAAAATGTCATTCAATGAAACAGAAAAATTTCAAGCATTCTTGATGAAAAAACCAGAGCTGAACAGAAAATTTGACTTTCAAATACAAGAAACATGAGAATCATGAGAAAGTAAACAGGAAAAAGAAATCATAAGGAACTTATGAAAGCTGAACTATTTATATTCCTACATGGAAAAATGATAATTGTAACTCATAAGACTTTTCTCAGTATGAGGATAGTTGAAAGAAATGTATATGTATATATACACATAGACATATATGTTTACAATCATATATATATATGTATGTATGTATAGGAGGGTCTATGTGTATATAAATATGTATGTGAGTGTGGGCATATGTATGTTTATGTATACATAGAGAGAGGGCACAGGATGAATTGAATATGAAGGCATGATATCTAAAAATAAAATTAAGAGGAAAGAGAGGAGTTTATTGGGAGAAGAAGAAAGGGGGAGATAGATTAGGGTAAATTATCTCATATAAAAGAGGCAAGAGAAAACTGTTACAATGGAGAAGAAGAGCAGGCAGGTGAAAGGGAATAGGACAACCTGATTCTCACTGAATTTGGCTTAAGGAGAGAACAACAACAACAATTGGGTAACATACTGTACAGGAAAATAGGGGGGTTGGGGATAAGAGGGTGAAGATGGAAGGGAGGGCAGATTGGGTGAGAGGGTAGTTAAAAGCAAACATTTTTGAAAAGGGATAGGGTCAAAGGAGAAAATAGAATAAGTGGGGGATGGGATAGGATGGAGGGAAATATAGTTAGTCTTTCACAATATAACTGCTGTGGAAATGATATGGGTAACTACACAACCTATACTGAATTGTTTATTTTCTCAGTGGGGGTAGGTTTGGAGGGAAGAAGAGAAAAAATCTGTAACTCATCGTTTTAAAAGAAAATGTTTAAAATTTGTTTTTTACATGCAACTGGGAAATGTTATGCAGGTCTTGGGGTATATAAACTTATCTTGTCCTATTAGAAAGTTAGGGGCATAATGAGAGAGAATAGATTGGGGGAAGGCGTATTCAGTAGTCTTGCGATTTTCGAGTGGGGGTAGGGAAAAGATGGGGAGAAAGAATTTTTAACACAAAACCTTGTGGAAATGAATGTTGAACACCAAAAATAAATACATACATATTTTTTTAAAGGAAGTGAAACTTTTTTTTCTTTTTGGAGAGGGGAAGGTAAGGCAATTGGATTTAAGTGCCTTGATTAAGTTTACATGGCAATTTTTTTGTGTTAAGTGTCTAAGGCAAAAGGTGAAACATCTTATAAGAAAAACAACAGATTTGGAGAATAGATCAAGAAAAGAAAATTTAAAAATTATTGGACTAACTGAAAATTATGATGAAAAAAGTATATTGATACAATAATACAAGAAATAAAGTAAATAGTCTTGTAGTATTAGAACATGGGGGGAAAGTAGCAGTAGAGAAAAATCTATCCATCACCACTTAAAAGAGATCTTATGAGAAAAACTCAAAAGAATATCATAGTCAAATTCTGATACCCCCAGCTCAAGAAAAAAAATATTAAAAGCATCCAGATTAAAGCAACTTAATATGAAGGTGCCACAATTAGAATTATACGAGACCAAGCAGCAGAGACGTGACACAAAGTAAAACCATTTAGGAACAGCTTAAAAGGGTAGTTATTTGAGTTGCTAAAGGGAGAAGTGATACGGAGGAATCAGATGGGGGAGGAGCGCTGACAGTTCTGGTTTCATCGGGAATGGGTTTAAGAGGGAACAATACATATATATTTAGAAGAATGTTATAGACTTCTAAATTCAGAAGAAATAAAACGATATGGGCATAAGGAGCGGGGAGAGGACAATGGAGGGATCTTTATAGTGGAGAGTGAGAGAATAGGCAAATAAGAGTATAGAAGGGTGTTTAGATTTATGGGAATGGCATAATGGGGAGGGAGCCTTGGAGTGGGGTAGGCAACTCATGGGAGAGCTACGTAGTGGAAAGAAGTAACATAGAGGAGGTAGAAGGTTTTGAAAACAAGACATATGATCATACTTAAAAAAACAAAGGTCTAGTGGGTAAAATAAAATAGAGGAGACAGGAGGGATAAGAAACAAGAGAGATGCATATACATAAAAGCAAAGATCAGGAGTAGAATAGGTTTGGCAATATACATATATGTATATATGTGTGTGTATGTATATGTGTATGTATTTATCGATAACTATGGGGAAATTTTATTGTGGCCTTGGAGGGGGGTGTTGAGGGAGGGGAAAAAAGAACAAATCAAAAAAGTACACAGTAGAGAACAAAAGAAAATTCACAAGGAAGCAAAGAAAAGATGGACAATTCTCAACACAACAAGTATTATTTATCATATAGGTTTCTTTGAAATGAAAATGTATTGTTATATATTTTGAATCCCCTCATGTTCTCCTATGCACATGACATGCTTTTATTTCTAACTTTGTATTTATGTCCATGATACATTTTTGGTTTTTGCTATTTTTTTTGTTTTTTTTTTTTTTTATTCTCTATTTGTGTTCTGTCTTTTGAATATAAAATAAAATTTTGGAAGAAAAACAAAAAGAAAGGTGCAGTGTGCTAAATCCCACTGTAGGCTATGAGTGCATTTGTTCTCCCCAAACAATCTCTACTTCAGCTCAGACAGGTTAAATCTTGTTAATTTCCCCTTTCCTTCAACCAGGTGACTCCTTCACAGTTTCCTGGCACTCATTGGCTACTACAGGGTATAGATTCCCCTTCTTTCCCTGTTAGCTTGCACCTTTTATGATGCCCTTAAAGACAGCTCTTGGACTGCCCCCCTGGAAAAAAGTTTCCCAGGCTGTATTAGTCAGTTTCATGGAGCCCTCAAATGTCTTCAGGGCATTGGTCTTCAATACTCCCTCCCTTGTGACTTTTCCCAGTGGAAAAAAAAGGGGATAGCCATAGTGATCTATGTTGACTCTGTGTTTTAACCCACTGAGAGGATCTCTTAAGAAACTGAACTAGAAAATCCAGATTATTCCTGGTAGGTTTATGAGTTCTACCTCTGAAATGATTCATGTGACCTGATAGCCAGGTACACCATTACCAAAGGCAAGACCTCTCCCCTCGACCTTTTAGTCCACCAGGCCAAACTTGAAGCACTGACTCAAATCTGTGAATTAGTACAAACAAAACAGACAGAAAGTGTCCCTTTGGAGTGGCACATGACTTCACAATTTTGTGGACAGGTTGAGAGTTCTTGGCTTCCTCTGGCATCCCCATTAAGAACAGGGCACAAATTCAGAGATTGCTTGACTTCCTCTTGTTGGCTACAGCTGAGGCAACAATAGCTCAGTCTGATCCAGAAAAAAGAAGCAGATGACTGCAGTAGAACAGTAGCAGAAGATGCCTGATATAGGTTAAGTCTCCAGTGTTACACGACCCCATTATTCTATTGTTACCTTGTCCATTGGATCTCCTGACATATGTCCTGGCCCTGTTGTTAATATTCTTCTTCCTATTGATGGTCGTTGCCATCTTGCTCACTGGCTTGGACTTCTGGCCCTAGTCAACCTCTTCTGTTCTCCTTCTGTACTCTGACACTTCAGCCATCCATTTGCCCTTTGACTCCAGCTGGCTGTGTCCTCTGAAGGCCTGCCAGATCTGTGCCTATAACAACATTTCTGACCTTCTCATTGATCTATCTGTGTAGATCAACCCAACAGGGACCTGGGTGACACCTTCTAAAGGTTCTCTTAACCATTCTTATCTATGGTGATTTTGCCACAGACCTGGGATTTTTCATTAAGGTTAGATGAGCTGGATCCTGATTGTCCAAGATGTTGACTATAATGAACACATTGAAAATCTTCTCTAAACTTTCCTGTTATGCTGTTGGGGAGGCAGTGACTGGTCACTGATGAGAGCAGGAACCCAGAGCACTGTGGTGAGGGGGCACCTGAGAGGAGCAAATAGAATTTCCTTAGTTTTAAAAAGGAAATTAAATCCTTTTTAATAAGTTATTCTAGCAATGTCTGTCTATTTGCCTTAATAATTTTTGGGCTATATTGGTCAGCAAATCACTATAAGCTTCTTATGTAATTTCAGTTTTCATGATTCCAGGTCCTAAAATCCTCTAGGGTTGATTAATGAAATTCCTTACATCAGCTAAAGGAGGAAACTATAAAAATTTCTTTACATTTCCTTACAAGCTGTGAATGGGACATTCTTTTATCTATGTAAAGGAATGCTTAATCTATGCATTTGAGAGAAATAATTACTTCTCTTTTATGTTTGATAATTAATTATTTAAATAAGACCAAGGCTTTCCCCTTTTTCTACTTCCTTATTCAGAAATCACCCCCTGTGGGTTAGTCAGGTAATCTTTGAAGGGAATGGCTGATACTAAGCGTGAGAACTCAGATCTATTCAAAAGATAAAGTTAGGGGAATTAATGTATTGCAATGCATTTTTTTTTTTTTGCGATTTTTGGAGGGCAATTGGGGTTAAGTAACTTGCCCAAGGTCACATGGCTAGGTTTTTGTTTGTGTGTGCCTTAAGTGTCTGAGGCCAGATCCGAACTCAGTTTCTTCTTACTCCAGGGCCGAGGCTCTACTCACTGCACCACCTAGCCGCCCCAACGCATTTTGTTTTACTCACACAGGACTGGAAAAATGTGTATTCTCTATTTTATCAGACAGGGAATATGGATCTAAGTAATTCTTCTTGTCCAAAATCAAGTAATCAGAGTCACATACCCCACACCCTCATTACATTAAGTCCAAGTCTTATTATAATATTCATTCTCTCATTGTTAACCACTCAGAGTTGATTCCAACCCTCAGGAGTACCCACTTTTCCATGGACATTGAGTTGATTCCATGAGGGATCTTTGATCTAAGAGAGATAGTCAAATGATGATCCTATTGTTAACAGCATCATTATTTTTTTTTTTTTGCCTTTTTTTTGGAGGGCAATTGGGGTTATATAACTTGCCCAAGGTCACATGGCTAGGTTTTTTTGTTTGTTTGTCTGTGTGTTAAGTGTCTGAGGCCAGATCCGAACTCAGGTCCTTCTAACTCTGGGGCCAACACTCTATTCACTGCACCACCTAGCTGCCCCTATACTAGCGTTATTAATAAAATGATTAATTACTGAGAAACTATGACTCTCAAAACTTTTATTGTCACATATAATGTTTGTGAGATAGTTGTATGCACATAATACTGTGAAAATTAAAGTGAATCCTGTGTGATTTTCTTATTGATCCTATTTAATTTAATTGATTTTGCCATGTAAATGACTACTTAGTCTCTCTCTAAACTTAGTTCAGAAGTCCACTGACCTGTAATGGGTTAAGTTTAGAAGTCAAGTTCTCCTGCTAACCACTGTTCTCTTCTTGCCTCAAGCAATTCTACTAACCTTGGAGGATATGGTGTGTCATAAGGAAGTTGGGCCTAATATATTTCCAACACTTTCAATCCTTCAAAGTTGTCTGGTTTGAAGGGGCAGAGCCAAGATGGCAGCAAAGAAGCAGGAAAACTCCATTAGCTCCCCCCATAACCACCTCAAAGAACTATAAAATATGACTCTAAGCAAATTTTAGAGCTACAGAACCCACAAAGTGACAGAGAGAAACAAATCTCCTGCTGAAGGCAGCCCAGTAGGTCTTCATGATGGGTCCATCACAGCTTTCTTGGAGCCAAGCCCAGCTGTGCTTGAGCCTGACTTGGTAGACCAGGGTGGACCCAAAACAGCAGTGGCTAGAGCAGACTTTAGGACACTGGATCACAAGCAGTTGTGGTGGTTTCAAGAATTATCAACCCATAAAGTCCAAACACCAAGTAAAAGTTCAGTGTAGAGCTCCGTTGGAACTAGAAGGGTCAGAGGCATGGTCCAGCCTCTACCCATGATCGAGAAGCAACAGGAGGCACAGTAGCCAAGCAGCCACCTCCACATGGCTGTTTCAGAGCTCCTGGCCTGCAGATCATAGGAGGGTCGAGTGACCATCCAGAGGGGAATCACTCTTGCTTTAACCTGTCTGATTCTGGATAGCAGTCTTGGCTGGTGGTCCTGATGTGTGTGACCAGTATTTCAGAGCATGTTGAAGCTGGAGAGATGGTGTCATCCTAATAGCTCTGGCAGTTGTGAAAACCCCAGCAATTTAGGACAAATCTCTCCCCTCTGGTAGCATAGTTCTACTGTGGCAAAGAGCTCAAAAGTCAAGTAACTGAATGGCAACATGAGCAAGCACAGCAATATAACTTTTGGTTTCTTTTTTGGGGACGAAAATTATCAAAGCATGGAATGGGAGGAAGACAACAAAGTCAGAACTCCTGCACCAAAAGCTTCCAAGAATAATATCAATTTGTTATAGTCCATGGAGGAGCTCAAGAAGGATTTTGAAAATCAAATAAGAGAAGTGGAGGAAAAATTGGGACAAGAAATGAGAATGATGCAAGAAAATCATGAAAAGAGCGTCAACAGCCTGACTGAGGAAAATAACACCTTAAAAATAGATTAACTCTAATGGGAAAAGAGGCCCAAAAAGCCAAAGAGGAGAAGAATGCCTTAAAAAGCTGAATTTTCCAGATGGAAAAAGAATTTCAAAAGCGCACTGATGAGACTAATTCCTTCAGAATTTGATTGGAGCAAATGGAAGCCAATGACTTTATGAGAAATCGAGATATTATTGAACAGATCCAACCAAATGAAAAAACAAGAGGCAATGTGAATTATATCATTGGAAAAACCAAAGTTGACTGGTTTGCTGTCTAAATAAATGTGGGTCATTTTCTTGAACCTTATAAGTGGACTCACTTAATAACAACTTCTCAGACAGGAAAGGGAGAGGAAGAGGGTTGTTGCTAGCACTCAATTCAAATTTCCAGCCAATTAGGTTGTTCCCAGCACCTCATCTTTAGAACTGATTATGTTCCCTTCAAGTACATAATGTCACCTATTCTAATATGTTCTTCATTCTTTAGTTTCCAAAAACCTATAAAAAGGGAGCTGTCCTTTTGCTTGTGGTCATTGACTGGAGACTGAGGTGGCCATTACCCCATCTTATTCTCAGGTTATCAGTCCTGATAAAAGAATGTTATCTTGTTTAGAAATGTGACTTAATTTACCTTTTTATTAAATTTAACTCACAACAATATTTAATAATTTGTTATACCTCATATGGATATTTTTGTTCTTAATGTGTTAAAATGTGACATAAATTAGTCTTTATGTACATAACATGGAAATCATGGATAGAACACATCTCAGCAATACTGGAGAGTCTCATTCAGGAGGGAACAGAAGGTCAAAAGAGTAACAAGCATTTATTAAGCATTTACTATGTGCTAGGAGTGGTGCCAAGGACTGGGGATGTAAAAGCAAAGTCCCTGCTTTTAAGGTCAGTCTATTCAGGGAAAGAGCATGAAAATAACTTTTCACAAAATATGTATGTATGGTATGTGTGTATGCATGTACATATGTGTGTATGTATGTATGTATGTATGTACAGGATATATGAAGCACAAAGACATTGGAATTAGAGGGGATGGAGAAAATAAAAGAGTGCTGGATTTTAGGAGAAATTTGAAAAACACCAAAAGGGTCAGGAGGCAGCAATGAGGAGGAGAAGAATTGCAACCAGTGAAAACCCATGAAGTAGGGAAATGAAATCTCTTTTGAAAGGAACAGCAAGGAGGTCAGTGTTACTGAATTGCCAAGTATGTGGAAGGAAGGTAGAATAAGGTATGAAAAATAGGAAGGCACCATGCTATGAAAGCCAAATAGGATTCTTATTTTGTCCTGGAGGTAATACAGAGTCTCTGGAATTTGGGAAAATGGACAGACCTGTGCTTTAGGTACATGATTGTGACAACTGAGTTTAGCGTGGACTTGAGTGAGGAGAGTACTGAGGCTGGGGGAACAAGCAGCAGGCTAGAATAATAGTCCAGACTGAGCTGGTGAGAATCTGCCTCAGGATAGTTTCAATTCCTGAGGAAGTAAAGGAGAGTTCACTAGATATGTGATGAAAGTAGAGTTGACAAGACATAATTACTCTTTAAATATTCGGGGGGGGGCAAGAGAGAGTGAGAGTGAGGCATTGAATTCATTGAAAAACTGCTTTCTCCTGGGACAGAAGAAAAACAGCACAGGCCATAAATAGAAATCGTTCAGATTCACTGTACATCTGTTGCTGGATCTAGACATCTTGTATTCCATGCACCATGAGCTCAGCCCCTTCTGGACTCACTGGCACCTCACAGGGGAATTCTCTGTCTGCTCTCACATTGCTTTTCCTCACTGTGTCTCTTGCACAGTAATACACAGCTGTGTCCCCAGTATTAAGGGAATTCATCTGTAGATGCAACATGCTGTTGCCGTTATCTCTGGAGATGGTGAAGCGATCTTTCACAGCATCTGCGTAGTTTGTACTACTTCCATAAGTATTTGCAACCCATTCCAGTCCCTTCCCTGGAGCCTGGCGGACCCAGCTCATGTAGTAGCTGCTGAGAGTAAATCCAGAAGCTTTGCAGGAGAGACGCAGAGAACCCCCGGGTGGCCTCACATCTCCCCCAGACTCCACCAGTTGTACATCACACTGGATACCTACAAGACAGAGACATTGCATTAAAGTCAATAGCCACATTAAATAACCATTTCATATTGTTCCCTCACTGTCCATAAAACTACCTTGAAATATACTCAGAAGGAAAATCCAGTTCAGCCTAAATTTCATGGTAAGTTTCTAGCTTAGTCCTCTAGGGCACAAAGAGCTTGAGCTTGTCTCCCAGAGATACAGGTCCAGGTTTGGGGCTGCTTTTCATCCCAATAGGGAGGGACCCAATTTGCATGCTTCACTGTATTCAAAAAGAGGAAGAAAACCTTCTTCTTCCTCCTGTCTCTTTCCTGAACTTCAGACAGAAAGCTCTCCTGGAGCTGGTTCCAAAGCACTGGAGAATGTTGGTGACACTGAGACTCCCAGAACTGATGGTTTTGACTTAGTGTCAATCACCCCACATCACTTCACCAAGTGGATCACAGGTAGAGGGCCTTTCTGTGTTTCTAATAAACCTCTAAGCAGCCTTAATCCCATCTCTGTCCAAATCCTTCAATCCCCTTTTATTTCCAATAACAACAGACTGAATCTGTTTTATGAATCACTTTCTTCTCAAGGTCTCTTGTCCTGATCCTTGGCACTCTACTGCTGCCTGAGTCTACTTTTTCTTTCCCTTTACCTGCCATCACATTGCACCTCAATTAATGGCCCACAGTCCCAGTTATATTCACCCATTGTTTTGCTAGGAGCAGTTCATAATCCGTATTTCGTTCTTCTACAGTCATGATGCACATTAATAAAATCCCAAGTCTCTTCCTACAAGCGCCTTGTCCTCAGAGGGATATATGCTGTTTGATGGGACAGAGAAACTTTTATCCTCTGTGACACTGACCTAATATTCTGACCTATGGAGCAGGTATTGATTGCTCAGATCTCTGAGATGATCCTCCTATTTCAAATACCATTCTCATTGTCTGGAATATAAACCCTGCTGCCACCTGCTGTCCATTTAGTTGTACACGTTTTTTCATTCTTGTTTCAACTTTCTTTCCTTATCTTTTTTTTCAGAAGAGAATTTTGTGATTTCAGGGCCCTTATGCTTTTAGAGATCTAGATTTAGAGATCTTTTAGAGATCATCATTATCATAAATTCAGTGGGGGAAAAAAAGCCATGAATTCCTCCTTCAGGCACTATTATATCTATGGAGTCCTCATCATAAAGCATGGAATCTGAACCACATCTATTTATTTTCTCTCCCTTGTTACTGTTATTATATTTGAGGTGACTCCTTCTTTTGCTATTAAGCTTAATTTATAATACTACAACGTTTTGAACAGAGATCAACTACTATAGAAGGGAAAAGTTCATGATGATCCTCTTCAAGTGCTAAGTCCATAGCATTATTATTTTAGACATGCTAGTATGAGGGTCTTAGACTTTTGGATTTTTTCCTTTTCAGACATAAAATTATCACCCTATCTGTCCTATTCACATATAGTAATGTTTGCAAAACTTGGGAATGTTTCATTCACTATTTGCAAATGACATTTAAAGAAATGTTTATTTTTCACTACATGAACAAGTTTAATCCACCTGAGAGTATTTGGGGTCCTTGCTCACATAATGAAGGCAAATGGTGCCATATGAGCAAGGTCTAGATTAACTATGTCCCTTGGGTTGTATAAAAAAATAATGTGGGGGCAGGTAAGTGGCACAGTGAATAGAGTACCAGCCCTGGAATCAGCAGAACCTAACCTGAGTTCAAATCCTGCCTCGGACATTTAACACAAAAAAAACTAGCCATGTGACCTTGGGCAAGTCACTTAACCCCAATTGCCTTACTTTCCTTCATCCAAAAGGAAAAAAAAAAGTAATCTAGTTAATTTTGTAACTAGTAGATGGAGAGTCAGTTCTGCAGTCAGAAGCTGAGCTAAGGAGAAAAACAGGCTCAGGGAAGGCAATTTTAAAACCTGCCCAGCAAAGATATTGTTCCCTTAAAGATCAACATGGAAATTTCACAATAATGAAAAGGAAACCAGGGTCTTAAACCAGGGTGTTAAAGTGACAGAGACTTGAGTTGGCTTGGCCATGTCTATTCATTATACCTATCTTTCAACTAGTATGCTTTATGCATGTGCCCACCCTTCCCACTGACATGAGTGCGTTCCATGTCTATAGTTGAAAGGTTCTTGCTCTATGTAACCTTTGTCTTTTTTCTGAACTAACTGTATCCCCTGCTTTGGGCTTGTTAGTGTAGACTCACAAACTACCTGGCATTTTGCCCTTGGCTTATTCCACCTGTAAAAGTAACTTCTGAAACCTCAGAAGAAATAGAATGTCCTTCAATTTCCTTCAGGAAGAGTATAAAGAAAACATATTAAAATCTGATCAGTCATGTGACCAACAAGACAGCACAATCTCTATCCTCTGGAGTCCACACAGCCTTTCAAAATGTTTCCAAAGGAACAAGAATGCTTGAGAAGCAAAATCAGTTTCAGTTATTAAACAATTTAAGTACTAACTCTAACAAGGCAGCAAATTGATGAGCTTAACAACAGAGAGGCTTATTATCTCTAATCCCAAAATATTCACTAAGAATTCTCTCTCACACCAGTTCCTAAATGTTTGGAGATATAGCACAACCTGACCCATGAGCTTACAACAAAACTCAATTCTTCCCACTCTGGACTGTGCAGCAGAGGTGGAGGTACAGAATGTCAGACATTGGCTTTCTTTGGTGTGAGAGTATGGCAGCATGCTGTGCTGTAGGGGTACTTAGCTAGAAAACTAAGGAACTGGAGTAGGAAACCAGAATGTATGGGACTCAACCAATGTTGAAAGAAAAGGTCCAGGTGTCCACCTGAAGCCACTTTGTCCTTTCAGCAGTCACATGGACAAAGACTGAGGTCATTACAATGTGAATCCCCCTAGCAGAGGAAGAATGCAAGACAATTTTGAGGTCCAGTTACGAGGAAATCTGCTATCAAAGTGGAATGAGTCAGAAGGTAAGGGATAGGTATCTATAATGAAAAAAAAAATTAAAATTACTGAAGATCTCAATAAGAAGAGAATCCAAGTAAAGACACTGAAGATAACTAAATAAACCAATAAAGAAGATAAAAATAACATGAGAAAGCCCCTAAAACATCTAAACAATTACACATAAAGAATAAATATTGCAATACAAAGGAAAACTATTCAATACATGATGCAGCAGAAGGCTCTATGGATTTCTAAGCTCTCTTGGGAAGTGATGGCATGGAGCTACAGCAGATTGTTTCCTAATGGTGCAAGAAAGAAATGAGTTGTAAAAGTTGAACTTATCGGAGGTGGCTAGGTGGTGCAGTGAGTAAGAGCGCCAGCCTCGGAGTTGGGATGACCTGAGATCGAATCCGGCCTCAGAAAATGAGCACCCACACACAAATAATGACTAGCCGTGTAACCTTGAGCAAGTTACTTAACCCCAGTTGCTTAAAAAAAAAAGTTGAACTTATCTCCTGCATAACAGAATAATTGGCAACATGGAAAAATTTAAATCCACAGTAGCAAATTTCACCAAAGATAAAGAGAAAGAGGAAGAGATTTGGTATATAAATATACAGAAGTGAAGAACAATCTAGAAGGAAAAAAGCAAAAATTAATAACCTTAAAAGAAAACATGACCTCTATACAAATAAAACATATTCTTTTCTAAGACAGGATACAAAAAGGTATTTTAAAGATTTGAATTTTTATGATCCCATTATATGGTTTTCTTGGCAAAGATACTGGAGTGGTTCATCATTTCCTATTACAGCTTATATTACAGATTAGAAAACTGAGGTAGACAAGGTTAAGAGACTTGCCCGGGGTCACACAATTAATAAATATCTGAGGACAGATTTGAGCTCATGAAGAAGAATCTTCCTGTTTCCAAGCCCAGTGCTTTATCCACTGTGACACTTAGCTGCCCATGTTCATATCTATATCTATCTCTCTATCTATATCTATCTATATGACTTTTGTGCATATCTCTATATGCGTGTATATCTGCATGTGTATACATATATCATTGATTTGTGTATATGTGTATATGTGTATATCAAGAACTATTCTCCAATAGATAAGTGATTAAGTGGTCAATGAATATGAGCAAAAAATTCTCAAAAGAATTACAAACTATCCATAACAATATGAAAAAAACTTTCCAAGTAACTAAAAATAATAGAAATGCCATTCAGAAATCTCCTGAGGTTTGTAAAAGAGGTTCTGGAAAGATAACCATTACTGTTCAAGCTCTGAATCTGTAAAGGAAACAAAACTAGAATTACAAATAACGTAACTAAGCTGCTTGGTGGAGCCCATAGAGAATATCCTTAAGAAACAGAAAATCTGGCCTCAGACACTTACTCGCTGTATATCCTGGGCAAGGCATTTAACTGTGTTTGCCTCAGTTACACATTTGCAAAATGAGCTGGAGAAGGAAAGGGCAACCCACTCTAAATATCTATGCCAAGAATACCCCAAATTGAGTCACAGAGAGCCTAACCCAACTGAAAAACTACTTAACAACAAAATTTAACAAAAAATGTCCCTGTTCTTTGGCTCAGAGATTCTACTACTAGGTTTTGCCTCAAGAATATTGCTGATAAGAAAATTCTAATGGTGCCAAGATATTTATAGGAGCAAAGGACAGGAAACACAGTAGATACCTGTCAAAGGAAGGAGAAGGGGAAACACTAAACAAATTGTACCACATAAATGTAATGAATGTTGTAAGAAACAACCCACATAATGAATACAGAAATATGGAAAGATTTACATAATGAATTGTAGCAGGAAATAAGCAAAACAATACACACCTTAATTATAACAAGGTCAAGGAAAGAATGAAGATCATGAAATAACCAAAATGGATGTTAGAAAAGTACAAAGAACAAGAACAGCCCGAGGAAGAGATAAGATAAAACCTCCCTATCCCAAGGCTTCAGAGAGGTAGAAGGTTTGTGAGTGTGGCATATTACATACATTTTCAGACATTTCCTATATTGATTGTTTTTTCTGATTTTCTTCTTTTTTTTTAAATAATAATTTTAGTATCTGTAATGGTCTATTAGAATTGGAAGGAAAGAGACAGTGGGAGAAATTTTGATGATGAAAAAGACAAAAAATAACAAGTGAGAATCATCAGCATTAAAGTGATCATTGAATCAATGGGAGTTGATGAGATCACCAAGTGAAGCAGAGGGACATGAAAAGAGGGCCCAGGATAGAACCTGTGGGACACCCACAGTTAGTGGATACAGTAAGAGAAATGCTCCATGAGACCAGGCAACCCACCTAAGAGACTCCAGTGTCTCTCCACACCCTAATTGCAGAAACTAAGATGCAAGGTGGGAAGTGACCTGAAGTGAGACAATGTAATAAAACAGATTTAGAAAGCACTATCAAGATGCTGGTGAGTCCCTAGAAGAGGGGCTTATCTTGTTTATTAATAAGGGATCAACTCCAGTCTTCCTATTTAGGCAAGAGAAGGTAGTCCAGGGGGACTAATGAATAATACTATGGTTATTTTAACACTTGATAGGTAAAAGGGATTAGAATAGCTGTGGGGAAGGGTGCTACTATTCTCACATACCCCCACCTGCAGTGACTTCCTTGTTGCCCCTGGGAAGCGATGGTTAAAACCACCATGGAGGCAATAATTTTGCTTGTTCAATTGAATGTTCTATCATGGCTCTGTGATAATGCAAGAGCAAAAACCTCTCCTGATGATATGCTAATTATCTAGCAGATGCTACATAACCTGATTTCCACAGAGTCCCCCAAGTGGAGTAGATGATTCTTTCATGCTCCTATGACAACAGGGAGGAGGGCTTGTCAAGGGATGATCTGTCTCAGCATCTTCCTCCTTTAGGCTCCAGAAAGGGAGCAAAAGAGATGCCACCCACAGTAGGATCTACTGGTAACAAGAAAGTCCATAGGGATTCTGCTGCTAGGAGATGCTGCTTCACTCTGTAATTGTTACCCCTAAGCTTTTGACAAAATGCCTTCTGCTAACTCTTAGGAGAATGCTGATGCCAAAACAGAGACCTCTGTCTATTTTCTACCCAGAAATTCCAAAATGTAAAGGGATTAAATCTAAATTAGAAATTTGACCAGATTCCTAATTAAGTCTCTTAGGAAACTGAGGGCATGGTCACTGGTGACTTTAAAGTGGCCACATGAGGGGATTCATGACTCTTTTGGCTCCATGGTGAGAAACTGTTCTACACCACTGTCTAAGCTTGGAACTGATGCCATCTCATGGTCAGTAGTTTCATTACAAATGTCATTATTGGCCATTTCTAACCCCTGAGATGGATAGTAGTATCAAAGTCCACAGAAGAGAACGTTATAGACCTTGACTTGCTAAATTGGTTACCTAACTAGGCTCTGTCTTGGAAGTAGCCCTGGTCTCAATACTGTCTCAATCCTAGCCTTAACAGGTGAGTGACTGCCTGGGGCACCCAGTGTTGTCCTCACCTCAACAGATGGTAGAGATGAGGTAATAATGAATCCCAAGAGAAGGGGAAATAACTGTGCTGATATAGGAATTGCTGGAGGGAGGAGTCCTTAGGTGAACCATCTCTCAGGTTAACAACCCTCTTTGGCTGGCACACAAGGTAAATGGGACTTGGAGACTGGCTATAGTTTGTGATTGTTGTTGTTGTTTGTCCATTATTCTACAAGAGGACCAAGATATCAAGAAGATGATGCCATGACTTGCAAGTGAATTGGATTTAAATGAGGGAGGGCTATACAAAGTCACCAGCCTCAATTTCTCCTCCAGAGACTTCTGAGGCCAATGGCAAGGTATAGATCAGGATGACTGGAGAGGACCCCTGGCCATAGATTACTAAGGTATGAATAAAGAAGTTGACTCATTAATGACACCATCCTAACATTATGACTCTTTCAGAGACTCTGGGACTCCCTGCAGACTGGCTTGTTGGGGTTGACTTGACCAATGCATTCTTTTTGATTCTCCATAAGATGGAGGACTGGAATCAGTTTTTCTTAACAGTTATGATGTCCATATGTCCAGAAAGATTTCAGACACAATTTCTGGGTAATTAATCATTCTATTAATAATGTTAGCATATTATAAATGAAAGGTGTCATTGACATTCTCAAACACAAGTCAAAGAACTCACTCAGAAATCAACTCTGTTTGGTGACCAAGTAATGAGAGAGAATGAATATTATAATAAGAAGTGGACCTCTTCCAATGAAGGGCTGAGGGCTGAGATAGGTTACTTTGATCATACCATTAACTTCCAATTCATTCAACAATCTTGGGCAATCTAATCAAAGAATTTATCACCACCCAAACCTGAGTAGTACAAAATGGTCAGGAATTCACCTAAATAAGATGGTCTTAAGAGGAATCATTTTTGTCAGAGGACAGTAATGTGCTTGAAAGACTGGGCTTCAAATAAGGAAATAGGAGAGGGAAAATGCCTTGATCTCACCAATAATTGGTCACTAATAATTGTTTCTTTCTCTGGCAAGGCATAAACCATTCTTTAATGGATCACCCACAGGAAAATCTTAGTAACCCTACAATTGGCTGCTAAAAGGCAATCTGGAAAATATAAGATTTCTTCTGCTTTAAGTGCAATATATCATCAAGATAACATGTTGGTAGTTCCTAATGGGAAAGCAGTGACCACTGCCCTTTACATATTTATTATCTATTCATATCAAGATAGCTGGGGTACTAGGCCTGACAATATCCAGGGCCCCCCAAGTAAAATTTCTGGGGTTCACAGCATGACATATTTCCCAAGGTCAGGGACAAACTGCTAGCACTTAAATTCCTGACCAAAAGAAAGAATGCACACCCACTTAATAAACTCTTTTGATGCTGGAGACAGCATATCCCCTACCTGGGGAAAATTCTGAGCTCCCTTGATATTGTGCCACAACAATCTGTACATTAAAAATAGTTCACAAGATAACAAGAACCTATAGAAGCTGCTCAGAGGATAGTCCAGGTCTTACTGCTAATGTCCCTGCTGGCAAATGATACTACCAAACTGCAAATATCCATTACTAACTGTGATGCAAATTGGGATTTATAGCAATAAGACACAGTTGATGATATACACCATTCAGATTCTGGACCTCGTCATATCTCCCCTATCTCTTCTAATACCAGTGCAATATTTACAGCACCCAAGATCACAGTAAAGACTGTGACTATAAATATTGCATGATGTTCAGTCATAAAATATACCAAACTATACAATAAGAGAAGTAGAGGAAAAACTGGGAAGAGAATTGAGAGTGATGCAAGAAAATCATGAAAAACAAGTCAACAGAGACCCAAAAATATTGAAGAAAATAACTACTTAAAAAGAGACTAATTCAAATGGAAAAAGAGGTCCAAAAAGCGAATGAAAAGAAGAATTCTTTAAAAATCAGAATTGGCCAAATGGAAGAGGAGGATTAAAAGCTCACTGATGAAAATAATTCCTTCAAAATTAGAATGCAGCAAATGGAAGCTAGTGACACTACGAGAAATCAAGAAATTATAACACAGAACCAAAAGAATGAAAAAATAGAAGATAATACAAAATATCTCATTGAAAAAAACACTCACCTGGAAAAGTAGATCCAGAAGAGATAATTTAAAAATTATTGGACTTCTTGAAAGCCATAATCAAAAAAGAAAGCCTGGACGTCTACCTTTCAAGAAATGATCAAGGAACACAGCACTGAAATTCTACAACCAGAAGGTAAAAGAGAAATTGAAAGAATTCACCAATTGCTTATTGAAAAAGATCCCAATGGGGCAGGCAGGTAGGCTAGTAAATGGAGCACCAGCCCTGGAGTCAGGAGGACCTGGGTTTAAATCCAGCTTCAGACACTTTTAACACTTACTAGCTTTGTGACCTTGGACAAGTCACTTAACCCTAACTGCCCTACCTTCCCCCTTCAAAAAAAAAAAAAGATCCCAAAAAGAAAACTCCTAAGCATATTATAGATAAATTCCAGTGTTTCCAGGACAGGGAGAAAAATATTACAAGCAGTCAGGAAGAAACAATTTGAGTATTGTGGAAATACAATTAAGATAACACAAGATCTAGCAAGCTTCTACATTAACAGATCAAAGGGCTTGAACTATAATATACTGAAGGTCAAAGGGGCTAGGATTAAAACAAAGAATAACCTGCCCAGAAAAACTGAGTATAATACTTTAGGGATAAACATGGACATTCTATGAAAAAGAGGATTTTCAAGAATTCTTTTTTTTTTTTTTTTTACAAATGCTTTATTAACTTCTGGTTTACATCATTCATTTCCACCAGATTTTGAGTTACAATTTCCCCCCATTTTTCCCTACCCACAACACCAGAATAGCAGTCCCCCTAGATGTCTCCTCATCCAATTTGCTCTCTCCCATATCTTCTCCCATACCCCCTTTGACTTTGCTATTAGGGCAAGGTGAATCTCTGGGCCCCAATGCCTGGACATCTTATGAAACATTTAATTGTAAAGCTTTGATTTTCAGATCCATTCCCTTCCTCCCTTGTCACCCACTCCCTCTGAGAAGATAAGCAATTCAGTATGTGTTGTACATGTATAGCTATGCAAAATATTACCATAGTAGATATATTGTAAAAGACTGCTTATATTTCCCTCCCACCCATCTCACTTCCCACTAGGTCCATTCCCTACATTGATCATATCCCTCTTTGATAGTGGGTACTTCCAACCTTCCCTCCCCCTAGAATGCCCTCCCCTCCATTATCCCCCCTCTGATTCCCCTTTCCCCCACTCTCCTGCAGGGTGAGATATCCCATTTAGTGTGTATGTCATTCTCTCCTTGAGCCAACTTCAATGAGAATATGGTTTTGCCTTTTTGCCTTCCTGTTATTCCCCTCCCCTGCAGCCACTTCCCCTTGCCTCTTCTACATGAGATAGTTTACCCTACCCTGTCAATCCCCATCTCTTCTTGCCACTTTCCTCTCTCACCTCTTAACTTCAACCCCTAAGTATCATCCCTTCCCATCAAATTAAATCTGTGCCCTCTATCCATGTATACCTGTAAACATATGCCCATATACCCTTCTTCAATTATTTATATAATGAGAAAGGTTTCATCACACACAGATATTGTTTTTCCATGTAGGAATGTAAATAGTTCAACTTTGATAAGTTCCTTTTGATTTTTTTTCCTTAATTACCTTCTCAAACATCTCTTGCTTCTTGTGTATGAATGTCAAATTTTCTGTTCAACTCTGGTTTTTTCCTCAAGAATACATGAAAGTCCTCTATTCCACTGAATGACCATATTTTCCCCTGAAACAGGATACTCAGTTTTGCTGGGTAGGTGACGCTTGGCTTCAATCCCAGAACTTTTGCCCTCTGGAATATCAAATTCCATGCTCTTTGATCCCTCAGTGTTGAAGCTGCCAGGTCCTGTGGTATTCTGATTGTGTTTCCACAATATTGAAATTGTTTCTTCCTGGCTGCTTGTAGTATTTTCTCCTTGATGTGGGGATTCTGGATCCTGGCTATAATATTCCTGGGAGTTTTCTTTTTGGGATCTTTTTCAGGAGGTGATCTATGGATTTTTTCAACCTCTATTTCCCCCTCTGGGTCTAAAACATCAGGGCAATTTTCATTGAGAATTTCGTGAAGGATGATTTCTAGGTTCTTTCTTTGATAGTGGCTTTCAGGTAGTCCAATAATTTTTAAATTATCTCTCCTGGATCTATTTTCCAGGCCAGCGGTTTTTTCCCATGAGATATTTCACATTGCCTTCTATTCTTTCATTTGTTTGTATCTGTTTAACAGCATCTTGATTTCTCATAAAGTCACTAGCTTCCATTTGCTCCAGTCTAACACTGAAGGAATGAATCTCCTCAGTGAGCTTTTGAGATTTTTTTTCCATTTGGCAAATTCAGCTTTTTAAGGCATTCTTCTCCTCATTGCCTTTCTGGGCCTCTTTTGCCACTTGAGTTAGTCTATTTTTTAAGGTGTTATTTTCCTCAGTCAGGCTGTTGACTGTCATTTCATACTTTTCTTGCATCTTTATCATTTCTCTTCCCAATTTCCCCCCACTTCTCTTATCTGCTTCTTAAGGTCCTCTATAGCCTGTAGCCATCTTGTATTTTCATTTGGGGCTTGTGGTGCAGGAGTTCTGACCTCACAGTCCTCCTCCATACTTTGATCCTCTTTGCCCCTAAAATAGGAGTCCAATGTTGAATTTTTCTGTTTATTTTATTTCTTTTGCCTAGGCATGTTGCCTCTTAATTACTTGATTTTGGGGCTTGTTGCCATAGTAGGACTCTGCCACCAGACAGGAGAGCTTCTGCCCAAACTTGGGGTCTTCACAATTTCCGCAGGTTGAGTGGCCTCTGTAATGCCTCCACAAGCTCTGGCAAGCTTGATACCTACCCCAAATCTCCACCCCAGAGCACAATCCAGATCCAGGCAGTTTCAAGCAAGAGCGATTAACCCCCAGACTGATTGCTGGATCTCCCTACAGTTCTCAGACCAGGAGCTACAGCCTCCACTGCTGCTGTAAAATGGCTTCTATGCTGCATTTTTTTCAGCAGCTTTTCTCCCCCAGGCGAGGAAGCCGACACAGTCCCCCAATACTGGTCCCAAAGTCCATAGGGCAATAACTTCTCACTTTGTCCTAGGCATATCTTTGCTGATATTTCTGGAATCACCACAGCTGCTGGAGTTCTGAGGTCAGTCAAGCCAGCTGCTGGCCCAGCCGCCTTAGGGCTAAAACCGTGGCTCACACAGGCCTGGGCTCAGCTCCCAGAGCACTGTGCTGTTGGTTGCCAGAGCGCTGAGCTGCCTGCTCTCAGAGCTATGAACATGACATGCTTTTTTTCCTTTTCTCACTTTATATTTAAGGTTCAATATGTAAGTTTAGGAAACATTTCTTTTTTCTTTTATCCTGTATTTGAGTTCTGGTACTTGAGTCTAAAAGAAAAAAAGTAGAAAAGATTCTGGATGTCCTTTTCTGATTGACTGAATAGTTTGGTTTTTGGTTTTTGGTTTTTTAGTTTTTCCTCAATCTCTCTCATTTGATTTTTGGAGTCTTTTTAAAGTTCTTCTATGAATTCATTTTGGGCAGGTTACCATTTGTCATTACTCTTTGGAGCAGAAAAGGGTTTCTTTTGTGGGAAAGAAAAGAAGGAATTGTGTTTGCAAAGGATTAAAAAGCACTCCCAGCTTTGAATGATAGCAGAGGTGCCTGGTTCTAGTCAGAGACAAGAACCAGGCTTCTGATCAGTTAATAGGTCAGAAGCTTGTACACATGCTTAATGAGCTGTTTGAGGGGGACATGATGGGGGAGGTTCAGGAAGTTGTATCCAGCCAGTGGAAATCAAAAAGGGAAATTTGAATTGGGAGTAGAATAAAAACAAAAACAAAAACAAAAAACATTGCATTTGTCTGAGCAAGTATATTCTCCATTCGGGAGGGACCCATTCCTAGGAATGAAGGGAAAATATAACTTTCCTGGCTTCACAATGAGTATTGTTCTTTTTTCTTTTTTTTAGAGTGAGCATGTCTGTCACAATTTGTGGCCTTGTCATAGGGATCTAGCATCAGAAAATGGGAACTCCACTATGGAGAACTGGAAGCATCCTGTTAGTTTCCACCAGCCAGAAAATTCACAGCTGGGAGTTTTCCCCTCTTCTGCCTGCTAACTTCCCAGAACTATTTCTGAAATCACAGAGAACCTAGGAACATGGATAAAATGATAAAAGACATATCCATGGTAACCAGGAAACTGCATGCATAGCTCAGAGTGAGAAAAATGACTATTTAAGTATCACTTTGATGGTTTGAGTATCCTACTGGTCTGAGAGAGGCTTAGGTCAAACTGAAGGAGTGGATGGCTTATGTGGAGCCTGCGAGAACAGAAGGGAGAGGCCCTATTGAGATTGTAAGATATAAAGTCTCAGTCCAGGAAGTTTGGATGGGAACAAGGAGAGAAAGACACCCCTCCAAAATTAGTCCCTTAGTGGAGGTTGTAAAAATATCTCAGCATGTCCACGGTGCTGGGAGAGACAGAGATCTTGGAAGGATATCCTTTTGAAATTGGATAGAAATCAGTCAGAATAAATTATGACTGAGTTTTTAACTGGTCTGAATTCAAATTCTGAATTGGTTTCTAAACTAGAGTACACTTTGTAAGGACTCTGTGTTTGTGAAATATTTTGGAGCTAGAGAAACCTTTAAGAAATTTTTTTAAGGCTTGGAGGGTCTCTCCAGAGGCCAGAAGGTAGGGCTAGCAGGTTTAGAAGCCAGACACACCAGAGAAAGGAAGGGCTGGGAGGGAAAAGAAAGAAGAGGGTTTGAATCCAGGTCTGATTACATCTCAAAGCTAAAGTGTGTATTTTATGTTTGAATCAATGTATCTGATATCAGACAACCTGGTTAAAATTGCAATTAAAGGGGAAAAACTTAGTTCTCTTGGTGTGTAAATTGCTAGGCATTTAACTCATTCTAGTTTCTAGGGCACAGAAAAGCTGAATAAAATTGGTAAGTATGATTTCTTTTTATTTTTCTGAAGTGTAAAGGAGGGCAGAGGTGGTCTGAGTGAATGAGAGGAAAGACAACAAAAATATATGGAAGGGAGTATAGAAAAAGAGATGATTTAGATGTGGTGGAGCAGCAGCAAGTCATGTGCCCTCGGGCCTCTATGCTCTTAGCCATTCTCTACTCCATTTGACTTCAAACTATTTGGGGATGTTCAAAGAATACAAGGAATTTAAGTAAAAAAGGCTGAAAGTAAAAATTTATAGAATAATTTGATAACCAAAGGACAAAGTAATGGAAACTAAGAAGGGTTTTGTCTATCCATGTTTCAAGATGGATCTATGGGAGGGTTTTATTGAACTTAGTCCTGATATGAATATAGGAGAGAGCAGATTGGGAGAGGGGGTATACAGTGGGATTGCTGTTTGGGTATGGTGGGTAGAGAAATTCCAGGAGAAAATTTGTAACTTAAAATCTTGTGGAAATGAATGAAATAAATTAAAAATAAACATAAAATTTAATTAAAAAAAGATGAAAACACCTTAAAAATAAACTAATTCAAATGGCAAAAGAGGCCCAAAAAGCCAATGAGGAGAAGAATGCCTTCAAAAACCAAATTTTAAAGATGGAAAAGGAATTTCAAAAATTCACTGAAAAGAATACCTCCTCCAAAATTAGACTAGAGCAATTAGAAGCTAACGACTTTATGAGAAATCAAGATACTATAAGACAGAACCACACAAATGAAAAAATAGAAGGCAAAGTGAAATATCTCACTGGAAATACCATTAACTTGGAAAATAGATCTAGGAGAGATAATTTAAAAGTTATTGGACTACCTGAAAGCCATAATTAAAAAAAAAAAAGCCTGGACACTAACTTACAAAAAATTATCAAGCAAAATTTCCCTGATATTCTAGAACCAGAGGGCAAAATAGAAATTGAAAGAATTCACTGGTAGCCTCTTGAAAAAGATGCTCAAAAGAAAACTCCTAGGAATATTATAGCCAAATCCCAGAGGTCCCAGGTCAAGGAAAAAATGCTGCAAGCAGTTAGGAAAAAATAATTTGAGTGTCTTGGAAAGACAATCAGGATAAGACAAGGCATAGACCCTTCTACATTAAGGGATCAAAGGGCTTGGGATATGATATTGCAGAAGTCAAAGGAGCTAGGACTAAAACCAAAATCACCTACCCAGCAAAACTGAGTAAAATTGTGCAGGGAAAAATATTATCATTCAATGAAATAGTGAATTTTCAAGCATTCTTGATGAAAAAACCATAGCTGAACAGAAAATTTGACTTTCAAATACAAGAAACAAGAGACTCATGAGAAAGTAGACAGGAAAAAGAAATCATAAGGAACTTATGAAAGTTGAACTATTTATATTCCTACATGGAAAAATGATAATTGTAACTCATAAGACTTTTCTCAGAATGAGGATAGTTGAATGGAATATATATACACACACACACATATACACACATATATATGTATGTGTGTGTGTGTGTGTATATATATATATATATATGTATGTATATAAATATGTATGAGAGTGTGGGCATACGTGTGTTTATGTATACATAGAGAGAGGGCGCAGGATGAATTGAATATGGACTAATGATATCTAAAAATAAAATTAAGGGGAAAGAGAGGAGTTTATTGGGAGAAGAAGAAAGGGAGAGATAGATTAGGGTAAATTATCTCATATAAAAGAGGCAAGAGAAAACTATTACAATGACGGAGAAGAGCAGTCAGTTGAAATGGAATGGGACAACCTCATTCTCACTGAATTTGGCTTAAGGAGGGAACCACATATACACTCAGTTGAGTATCATACAGTACAGTAAAATAGAAGGGTTGGGGATAAGAGGGGGGCGATGTGAGGGAGGGCAGATTTGGTGAGAGGGTCGTTAAAAGCAAACATTTTTGAAAACGGATAGGGTCAAAGGAGAAAATAGAATGGGGGGGGCATGGGATTGGATGGAGGGAAATATAGTTAGTCTTTCATAATATAACTACTGTTGAAATGACATGGGTAACTATACATGTACAACCTATATTGAATTGCTTATTGAACCTATATTGAATTGCTTATTTTATCCCAGTAGGGGTAAGTATAGATGAAAGAAGAGAAAAAATCTGGAACTCATAATTTTAACAGCAAATGTTTAAAAATTTGCTTTTTATGGGTGGCGGAGCCAAGATGGCAGAGTAGAAACAGCTCATCCAAGCCATTCTGCCCCCAGATTCCCCCCAAACTATGAAAAAGGGAACTCTGAACAACTTCTGGAGCCCCGGCACCCACAGAACTACACAGAGAAGCTAACCTCCCGCTGAGGACAGCCCAGCAGCCATGCAGGAAGGACCAGCTCAGCACTCTGGGAGCCGGCAGCACCCAGAGCGTGGGGAGCCAAGCCGAGCCAAGGTCCTCGTGAGCCGAGGTTTTAGCCCCAGGGCAGCAGGGCCAGTGTCCGGCTGGAGAGACCCCAGAACACCAGCAGCTGTGGCGACTCCAGAATTATCAACATAGACATGCCTAGGACAAAGTAAGAGGTTAGTGCCCTATGGACGTTGCGACCAGTATTTGGGGAACGCGTTGGCTTCCTCCCCTGGGGGCTAGAAGCCACTGAAGAGACATGCCATTTTGTAGTTTTCAGAGGCAGCTCCAGCTCCTGGCCTGCGAACTATAGGGAGATCCAGTGATCAGTCTAGGGGGGTAATCTCTCTTGCTTTAACCTCCCTGGATCTGGATTGTGATCTGGGGTGGAGGTCATGGGTGGGTTTACAGCTTGATAGAAACAGAAGTTGGCCCCCTCACATGTTTGGGGCAAAAGTTCCTGTCTGGCACCAGACCATGCGGTGGCAACAATCCCAAAAGTCAAATAATTAAGTGGCAACATGCCAAGGCAAAGGAAACAGAAAAATGCAACCCTAGACTCCTATTTTGGGGGCATAGAGCCGGAAAAGGACTGTGAGGTCAGAAGTCCTGCTCCAAAAGCCCCAAGGGAAAACATGAGTGGGTTGCAGTCCATAAAGGACCTTAAGAAGGACTTTAAAAATCAAATAAGAGAAGTGGAGGAAAAATTAGAAAGAGAAATGAGAAGGATGCAGGAAAAGTATGAAATGAGGGTCAACAGCCTGATTGAGGAAAACAACACCTTAAAAAATAGACTAACTCAAATGGCAAAGGAGGCCCAAAAGGGCAATGAGGAGAAGAATGCCTTAAAAAGTCGAATTTGCCAGATGGAAAAAGAATCTCAAAAGTTCACTGAGGAGATTCATTCCTTCAGAGTTAGACTGGAGCAAATGGAAACTAATGACTTTATGAGAAATCAAGATGCTCTTAAGCAGATCCAAACAAATGAAAGAGTAGAAGGCAATGTGAAATATCTCATGGGAAAAACCACTGACCTGGAAAATAGAACCAGGAGAGACAATTTAAAAATTATTGGACTACCTGAAAGCCATGATCAAAGAAAGAACCTAGAAATCACCCATCAAGAAATCCTCAAGGAAAATTGCCCTCATGTTTTAGATCCAGAGGGCAAAATAGAGGTTGAAAGAATCCACAGATCACCTCCTGAAAAAGATCCCAAAAAGAAAACTTCCAGGAATATTAAAGCCAGTTTCCAGAATTCCCAGATCTAGGAGAAAATACTACAAGCAACCAGGAAGAAACAATTTCAATATTGTGGAAACACAATCAGAATAGCCCAGGACCTGGCAGCTTCTACACTGAGGGATCAAAGGGCATGGAACATGATACTCCAGAGGGCAAAAGAGCTGGGATTTAATCCAAGGGTCACCTACCTACCCAGCAAAACTGAGTATTTTGTTTCAGGGCAAAATATGGTCATTCAGTGGAATAGAGGACTTTCAAGCATTCTTGAGGAAAAAAACAGAATTGAATAGAAAATTTGACATCCAGATGCAAGAAGCAAGAGATGCCTGAGAAGGTAATCAGGGAAAAGAAATCAAAAGGAACTTATCAAAGTTGAAGTATTTACATTCCTATATGGAAACGCAATAACTGTGACTGATGATATCTTTCTCACAATGAACATAATGGAAGAAGGGTGAGTGGTCATATGAATACATATGTGAATGTGTTTATATGGTTACAGTTATATATGGATAGAGGGCATAGGCTGAATTTGTTGGGAAGGGAGAATACTCAAGGGATGAAATTATGAGGTGAGAGAGGAAAGTGACAAGAAGAGATGGGGAGAGACAGGGTAGGGTAAACTATCTCATGTAGAAGAAGCAAGGGGAAGTGGTTGCAAGGGACAGGGAGAGTAGGAAGGCAAAAAGGCAAAACCACATTCTCATTGAATTTGGTTCAGGGAGAGAATGACATACATACTAAATGGGATATCTCAACCTACAGCAGAACAGGGGGAAGGGGAATAAGAGGAAGGATGATGGATGGGAGGGCATCCTTGGGGGGAGGGGAGGTTGGAAGTACCCACTATAGAAGAGGGACAGGATCAAATAGGGAATGGATCAGGTGGGGTGTGGGATGAGTGGGAAGGAATTATAAGCAGCCTTGTACAATATATCTACTATGATAATGTTTTGCATAGCTAGACATGTACAACATATACTGAATTACTTATCTTCCCAGAAGGAATGGATGACAAGGGAGGAAAGAAATGGATCTGAAATTCGAGGTCTTAACCTTAAATGTTTCAAATATATATAAATACTATTATTAATAAAAAACATTTAAAATTTGCTTTTTCCATGCAACTGGGAAATAAGATATACAAGTACTGGTGTATATAAACCTATCTTGTCCTTTTAGAAAGTTAAGGGGGTAATAGGGGTGGATATAAGAGACAACAGATTGGGGATAGGGGTATTCAGTAGGCTTGCAGTTTTGGGGTGAGGATAGGGGAAAGATGGGGAGAAAGAAATTGTAACGCAAAACCTTGTGGAAATGAATGTTGAAAACTAAAAATAAATAAATACTTTTTTTTAAGAAAGTGAAACATCATTTTTTTTTCTTCTTGGAGAGGGGATGGTAAGGCAATTGGACTTCAGTGACTTGCTTGAGTTTACATGGCAATTTTTTTGTCTTAAGTGTCTAAGGCAAAAGTGAAACATAAGAAAAACAACAGATTTAGAGAGTAGATCAAGAAGAGAAAGTTTAAAAATAATTGGATTAACTGAAAATTATGATCAAAAAGAATCTTGATACAATAATACAAGAAATAAAGAAAATTGTCTTGTATTATTGGAACAAGGGCTAAAAGTAGCAGTAGAAAAAATCTATCCATCATCACTGTAAAGGGATCTTATGAGGAAAACTCAAAAGAATATCATAGTCAAATTCTGAAACCCCCAGCTCAAGAAAAAAAATATTAAAAGCATCAAGATTAAAGCAACTTAATATGATGGTGCCATAATTAGAATTATACAAGACCAAGTAGCAGAGACATGACACAAAGTAAAACCATTTAGGAACAGCTTAAAAGGGTAATTATTTCAGGTGCTAAAGGAGAATTGATACAGAGGAATCAGATGAGGGAGGAGGGCTGATAGTTCTGGTTTCATCGGGAATGGGTTTAAGAGGGAACAATACATATATATTTAGAAGAATGTTATAGACTTCTAAATTCAGAAGAATTAAAACGATAGGGGCATAAGGAGGGGGGAGAGGACAATGGAGGAATCTTTATAGTGGAGGGTGAGAGAATAGGCAAATAAGAGTATAGAAGGCTGTTTAGATTTATGGGAATGGCATAATGGGGAGGGATCCTTGGAGTGGGGTAGGCAACTCATGGGAGAGCAACGTAGTGGATAGAAGTAACATAGAGGAGACAGAAGGTATAGAAAAGAAGAAATATGCTCATATGTAAAAAACAAAGTCTAGTGGGTAAAATGAAGTAGAGGAGACAGGAGGGATAAGAAACAAGAGAGGTGCATATACATAAAAGCAAACATCAGGAGTGGAATAGGCTTGAGAATATATGTGTCTGTGTGTGTGTGTGTGTGTGTGTGTGTGTGTGTGTGTGTGTGTGTGTGTGTATGTATTTACCTATAGCTCTGGAGAAACATATCTAAATTTTATTGTGGCCTTGGAGGGGGCTGTTGAGGGAGGGGAAAAAAGAACAAAGTAAAAAAGTACACAGTAGAGAATAAAAGAAAATTGACAAGGAAGCAAAGAAAATATGGACAATTCTCAACACAACAAGTATTATTTATCATATAGATTTTCTTGAAATGAAAATGTATTGCTACATATTTTGAATCCTCTCATGTTCTCCTATGCACATGACATGCTTTTAGTTCTAACTTTGTATTTAAGTCCATGATAAGTTTTTGGGTTTGTTTGTTTGTTTGTTTGTTTTTATTCTCTATTTGTGTCCTGACTTTTGCATCTAAAATAAAATTTTGGAAGAAAAACAAAAGGAAAGGTGCAGTGTGCTAAATCCCAGCGTAGGCTATTGTAATGGAAATGCAAATTTAAAGATCTTCCCTGCCCCTAGCTTAAGTGCACCTGAAGCCTGTGGTGGGAGGCTTGTTTTTCAGGAAAGCCTACACCTTGATACTTTGTGATTGGGCAGTGGGTAAAGGAGGTTGTTATAATCTCTGAGCCAGGAGAAGGCTATATAAACTCTGATGAGAGGCTTTGCTTTGGGGCTCACTTTGAGAAGTGTTGTGTGATTTGACCAGATGAGACTCTGGGAAGCCATTGTTGAGAGGCCCCGGCTTTGAAACCCAGATATTGATGCTTCCCTCTCTGGTAACTGTGATTTGGTATTGATATAATGGTTGGACAGTTTTGAAGCCTGACTGTTTGATCTGTAAGTTCTGTAACTCTGAAGTTTGGGGTGCTGAACTTTTCCCCCTGAACTAGGTAATGTATGTTTGTTTGATTAAAGTGAGCTTGTTAACCCATTTTGAGTTGCTCTCCTTTTGAAAAGCAGATCTAAGAACCTGTGTCGGCAGTCACCCTGGGGATATTGGGGTGCTTGCTGCTACAGCTATGATGGCATTTGTTCTCCCCAAACAGTCTCTCTACTTCAGCTCAGACAGGTTAACTCTAGTTAACTTCCCCTTTCCTTCAACCAGGTGACTCCTTCACAGTTTCCTGGCACTCACTGGCTACTACAGGGTATAGATTCCCCTCCTTTCCCTGTTAGCTTGCACCTTTTATGATGCCCTTAAAGACAGCTCTTGGGCTGACCCCTGGAAAAAAGTTTCCCAGGCTGTATTTGTCAGTTTCAGGGAGCCCTCAAATGTTTTCAGGGCATTGGTCTTCAATACTCCCTCCCTTTTGACTTTTCCCAGTGGACAAAAAAGGGGATAGCCATAGTGATTTATATTGACTCTGTTTTAACCCATTGAGAGGATCTCAAAGAAACTGAACTAGAAAATCCAGATTATTCCTGGTAGGTTTATGAGTTCTACCTCTGAAATGATTCATGTGACCTGATAGCCAGGTACACCATTACCAAAGGGAAGACCCCTCCCCTTGACCTTTTAGTCCACCAGGCCAAACTTGAAGCACTGACTCAAATCTGTGAATAAATAATAAATAAACAAAACAGACAGAATGTATCCCTTTGGAGTGGCACATGACTTCACAATTTTGTGGACAGGTTGAGAGTTCTTGGCTTCCTCTGGCAACCCCATTAAGAACAGGGCAAAAATTCAGAGAGTGCTTGATTTCCTCTTGTTGGCCACAGCTGAGGCAACAGTAGCTCTGTCTGACCGAGAAAAAAGAAGCAGATGACAGCAGTAGAACAGTAGCAGAAGATGCCTGATATAGGTTAAGTCTCCAGTGTTATACGACCCCATTATTCTATTGTTACCTTGTCCATTGGATCTCCTGACATATGTCCTGGCCCTGTTGTTAATATTCTTCTTCCTATTGATGGTCATTGCCATCTTGCTCACTGGCTTGGACTTCTGGCCCTAGTCAACCTCTTCTGTTCTCCTTCTGTTCTCTGGCACTTCAGCCATCCACCTGCCCTTTGACTCCAGCTGCTTGTGTCATTTGAAGGCCTGAATTCCTGCCAGATCTGTGCCTATAGCAACATTTATGAGCAGCATCCAGAATTATTTGCCAATCTCATTGATATATCTGAGTAGGTCAACACAAGAGGGACCTGGGTGACACCTTCTAAAGGTTCTCTTAACCATTCTTATCTATGGTGATTTTGCCATATCCTTCCCAACCCCTTCCACAAAGGGAGTTATTTTAGGCTTTCTTCTGCCTTTTGGAACAAGGTGATCAATATTTTCTTGGTTAAGCAGGACACACACCTTCTCAGTGCCTTGCTTGGTCAGTGATGGAACTCCTTTCGACCAAACTTGGCTATCTTACCCTGACACCACAGTCAAAACAGGTTTAGATCATTTGGAGCTTACCTTGTGGCTTCTCCAGAAAGTTTGCTATATGGGCGAGCAGAGCCAAGATGGTGGAGTAGAAACAGCACTTCCAAGGTGCTCTCCCCAACACCACTTCCAAACCATGTAAAAGGTGGACTCTGAACAACTTCTGGAGCTCCAGGACGCACAGAACAACACAGAGAAGCTAACCTCCCGCTGAGGACAGCCCAGAAGTCCAGCAGGGAACAGCCAGCACAGTGCTGTGGGTACAGACAGCACAGCACCCTGGGAGTAGTGAGCACAGTGCTCTAGGAGTGGAGCCCAGGCCCTTGTGAACTTTGGTTTTAGTCCCATGGCAACCCGGCCAGCAGCCAGCTGGAGGGACCCCAGAACACCAGCAGCTGTAGGGATTCCAGAATTATCAACACACATATGCCTAGGAAAAAGTGAGAGGTTAGTTCCCTATGGACTCTGGGCCCAGTATTTGGGGAACACCTTGGCTTTTCCCCTGGGGGTAAGAAGTGGCTGAGGAGACAGGGCACAGACACCATTTTGCAGCTTCAGTTTCAGCTTCAGCTCCTGGGCTGTGAACTGTAGGGTGATCCAGTGATCAGCATTGGGGGGGGGGGGGGGCGGTAATTGTTCTTGCTTTGACCTCCCTGGATCTGGATTGCAGTCTGGGGTGGAGGTCTTGGGGTGGGTATCCAGCTTCCCAGAGCATATGGAGGCTTTACAGAGGCTGAAGAGGTAAGGGTGATAAGGAGGGGGGGAGGGTAAGTGGTTCTGCCAGGGAAACCTCTCCTGGCATCCAGTCTGGAAGGAATTCACCAGGCTCAAGCAGACTTTGAAGCCGAAATTGTAAAGTTTATTGTTACGTTACACTGTAGAGAATAGCGGGCTAGATTCTTATGGAACCTGCAAACTCACAGAGGCCGCAGGCATAGTTTTAAGGGGTCAATTATGCTAACTAGGTGAGTAAGGGTGGGATCAGGGAGGAGTTAAGGAGTGGTCAGTGCTCAAAGGACCATACACTTTTAATATCAACTGCGCAGGTGTATTGCCCATGATTCACTGGGAAATAGCTCAAGAGGGGGTCTAGCTGGAGGTGTGGTTCTAAGCCTGATATGTCACTAAAGAGTGCCCAGTCTGCCACCCACCAAGGTCATCAGAGACAGTGTGGGTATATAATTGACTAAGGAGTTACCCTATAGATAAGGTATTGAAGAATTTCTGGTGGGGCTGGCCACTCTAACTAAGGGAGATAACATTTACATAACTTATTGTTTCAAGCAGAGATAAACAGGTCATGAGTTGTTGCTGGGCAGAGTGCTGGAAGGGGGAAGGGGCAGAGTCAATGCTCTGAGGCTGGGGGGGTGGAAATGTGATCTTACAGACTGCTTTTACAAATTGATTTTACAGACATAAATCCCAAGGCAGCCCATTTACAAACTGATGTTACAGATTGATACTATAAACATATATACATCACAAGGACCCCATCAAGGCCACCCAACTAATTAAAACCTCTGGAAGTTATGAAGACCCCAGCATTTGGGATGGAAGTTCCCCTGTGTGGTGGCACAGTCTTACTGTGGCAGCAAGCCCAAAAGTATAGTAAGTGAGTGGCAACATGCTGATGCAAAGGAAACAAAATAAACAGAAAAATGCAACATTAGACTCCTATTTTGGGGGCAAAGAGAATCGAAGCATGGAAGAGGAAGAGGACTGTGAGTTCAGAAATCCTGCACCAAAAGCCCCAAATGAAAACATAAGCGGGTTGTAGGTCATAGAGGACCTTAAGAAGGATTTTAAAAACCAAATAAGAGAAGTGCAGGAAAAATTGAGAGGAGAAATGAGAGAGAATGTAGGAGAAGTATGAAATGAGAGTCAAAAGCCTGACTGAGGAAAATAACATCTTAAAAAATAGACTAGGGGCGGCTAGGTGGCGCAGTGAATAGAGCGTCGGCCCTGGAATCAGAAGGACCTGAGTTCGGAGCCGGCCTCCAACACTTAATCCGCACAAACAAAAACCTAGCCATGTAACCTTGGGCAAGTTACTTAACCCCAATTGCCCTAAAGGGGCGGCTAGGTGGCGCAGTGAGTAAGAGTGCCGGCCTCGGAGTTTGGATGACCCGAGATCAGATCCGGCCTCAGAAAATGAGCACCCATGCATAAATCAGATGACTAGCCGTGTAACCTTGAGCAAGTTACTTAACCCCAATTGCTTTAAAAAAAAAAAAATAGACTAACTCAAATGGCAAAGGAGGCTCAAAAGGGCAATGAGGAGAAGAATGCCTTAAAAAGCCGAATTTGCCAGATAGAAAAAGAATCTTAAAAGCTCATTGAGGAGATTCATTCCTTCAGAGTTAGACTGGAGCAAATGGAAGTTAGTGACTTTATGAGAAATCAAGATGCTGTTAAACAGATCCAAACAAATGAAAGAATAGAAGGCAATGTGAAATATCTCATGGAAAAAGCCACTGACATGGAAAATAGATCCAGGAGATATAATTCAAAAATTATTGGACTACCTGAAAGCCACTATCAAAGAAAGAACCTAGAAATCATCCTTCAAGAAATTCTCAAGGAAAATTGCCCTGATGTTTTAGACTCAGAAGGGGAAATATAGGTTGAAAGAATCCACAGATCACCTCCTGAAAAAGGTCCCAAAAAGAAAACTCCCAGGAATATTATAGCCATGTTCCAGAATTCCCAGATTAAGGAGAAAATACTACAAGCAGTCAGGAAGAAACAATTTCAATATTCTGGAAACACAATCAGGCTAGCATAGGACCTGGCAGCTTCTACACTGAGGGATCAAAGGGCATGGAATGTAATATTCCAGAGGGCAAAAGACCTGGAAATAAAACCAAGAATCACCTACCCAGCAAAACAGAGTATCTTGTTTCAGGGGAAAATATGGTCTTTCAGTGGAATAGAGGAGTTTCAAGTATTCTTGAGGAAAAAACCAGAGTTGAACAGAAAATTTGACATTCATACACAAGAAGTAAGAGATGCTTGAGAAGGTAAACAGGGAAAAGAAATCAAAAGGAACTTATCAAAGTTGACATATTTACATTCCTACATGGAAAAACAGTTACTGTGACTGATGAAACCTTTCTCAGTATGAAAATAATTGAAGAAGGGCATATGGGCATATGAATACATATGTGAACATTTGTATATATGTTTACAGTTATACATGGATAGAGGGCAATGTAAAATAGCACATTGAAAAAAACCAATGGCCTGAGAAAACAGATGCAGGAGAGATGATTTAAAAATTATTGGACTACTGGGGCAGGTGGCACAGTGAATAAAGCACCAGCCCTAGAGTCAGTAGGACCTAAGTTCAAATCTGGCCTCAGAAAACTTAATACAAAATCTAGCCATATGACCTTGGGCAAATCACTTACTCCCAATTGCCCTCCAAAAAGCAAAACCAACAAACAAACAAAAACAATTATTGAACTACCTGAAAGCCATTATCAAAAAAGAGTGTAGACATAATCTTTCAAGAAATTCTCAAGGTCAAAGGGAAAGTACACTGATATTCTAGAGCCAGAGGGTAAAATAGAAATTGAGAGAATTCACCAATCACTTCTTGAAAAAGATCCCAAGAGAAAACTCCTAGGAATATTATAGTCAATTTCCAGAGTTCCCAAGTCAAGGGAAAATATTACAAGCAGTCAGGAAGAAACAATTTGAGTATTGTGAAAACACAATCAGTATAACACAAGATCTAGGAGCTTCTACATTAAGGAATTGCAGGGATTGGAATATGATATTACAGAGATGAAAGGAGCTAGGATTAACACCAAGAATTACCTACCCAACAAAACTGAATATCATGTTTCAGGAGAAAATATGGTCATTCAATGAAATAGAGGACTTTCAAGCATTTTTGATGAAAAAAAATAGAGCTCAGTTTGTCTTTGCAGGCAAACTCCCAAGTATTTCATATTATATACAGTTGTTTTATTGGGAATTCATCTTTCTATGTGTTTCTAGTGAACTTTGTAGTTAATATTTAGAAATGCTGATGATCTCTGTGGTTTTATTTTGTGTCCTGTAACTTTGCTAAAATTGTTAATTGTTCCAGCTAGGTTTCTAGTTGATTCTCTAAGTATAGCTTCAAATCATCTACGAAAAAATGACAAGTTTTGTTTCCTGGTTGCTGTAATGGAAATGCAGATTTAAAGATCTTCCCTGCCCCTAGCTTAAGTGCACCTGGAGCCTGTGGTGGGAGGCTTGTTTTTCAGGAAAGCCCATACCTTGATACTTTGTGATTGGGCAGTGGGTCAAGAAGTTTGTTACATTCTCTGAGCCAGGAGAAGGCTATATAAACCCTGAGGAGAGGCTTTGCTTTGGGGCTCACTTTGAGAAGTGTTGTGTGATTTGACCAGATGAGACTCTGGGAAGCCATTGTTGAGAGCCCCCCGGCTTTGAAAACCCAGATGCTGATGCTTCCCTCTCTGGTAACTGTGATTTGGTATTGATATAATGGTAGGACAGTTTGGAAGCCTGTCGATTTGATCTGTAAGTTCTGTAACTCTGAAGTTTGGGGTGCTGACCTTTACCTCTGAACTAGGTAATACATGTTTGATTAAAGTAAGCTTGTTAACTGATTTTGAGTTGCTTTCCTTTACAAAAGCAGATCTAAGAACCTATATTGGCAGCTACCCTGGGGATATTGGGGTGCTTGCCACTACAGTTGCCTATTATATTTCCTTCAATTTCTTTTTATTCCCTTATTGCTACAGCTAACTTTTATAGTATAGTATTGAATAATAATAGTGATAATGGGCATGCTTACTTTACCCCACTGTTATTGGGAAGGCTTTAATTTATCCCCACTACAGAAAAATGCTTGCTTATGGTTTTAGAAAGATACTACTTATCATTTAACTTGAGTTCAATTTATTCCTAGACCCACCAGTGTTTTTAATAGGGTTGGGTGCTGTATTTTGTCAAAAGCTTTTTTTTTTTTTTTGGTATCTGTTGAGATAATCACTTTACTTATGCTGGTTTGGCTACTGTTATGGTCAACTATGTTGATGTTGATGAGTTGCAATAATTAACTTGTTGGTATTTTATTTAACATTTTTCATCAATATTAATTAGGGAAATCAGTCCATATTTTTAATTGTTATTTTTACTCTTCCCACTTTAGGTTTATTATTTTTGTCATAAAGGGAAGAAAGGAAGGAAGGAAGGAAGGAAGGAAGGAAGGAAGGAAGGAAGGAAGGAATGTCAGACAGTATACCAAGAAAAGGTCAAAATGAATGCATGATTTAGAAAAAAAGACTGATACTATAAACAAATTAGTAGAACAAGGAATAATTGACCTTTCAAAATCTGTAGCTCATGGAAGTCTTTAGGATCAAACCAGACATAAATAGCATTATGAAATAAAAAATAGATAATTTTGATTATACAAAACTAAAGTTTGTACACAAATAAAACCAAGGCAACTAAGGAGAAAACCAGAAAGCTATGGGGGGAAATTAGCAAATGTCTTCAATAAAGACATCATTTTTCAAATATGTGGACATTTGATTTAAATTTATAATACAAGTTGGCATGACTTGTATTGATAAATGATTGAAAGATCTGAAAAGGCTGTTTTCAAATGAAAATATCAAAGCTATCTTTAGTCATATGAAAAAAATTATCTAAATCAGTATTGATTAAAGAAATGCAAAATAAACAGCTCTGAAGTTCGAGCAATTTGAAGTTATGCCTAAAAGGCAATCAACCTGTGTGTAACCTTTGTTCCACGAATACCCCTACCATGTCTATGTCTCATAGAGACCATCAAAAATGAAAAAGGGTCTATATGTACAAAAAGTTTTCTAGAAGCTCTTTTTGTGGTGACTTAGAATTAGGGCAAGAGTGGGGAATCTGGGGCTTTGACACCATGTTTGGTTCTCTGGATCCTCAGGTGCAGATCTTTGGCAGAACCCAAACTTCACAGTGTGGATAAATAGAGAGAGAGAGAGAGAGAGAGAGAGAGAGAGAGAGAGATACATGATAGATGGACAGATGGATGAATGGCATAGCTTTTCGCTGTGAATTGGAAAGAAAGTAGACACCCTGAAATTTTTTTTAAGCTTCATACTTGACATGTATGAATGAATGAATGAATTAATGAATCAATCAATCAATAAATAAATGAATAAATAAACAGATCCAAAAGAATGAAAAAATAGAATGCAATGTAAAATAGCACATTGGAAAAAACCACTGGCCTAGAAAACAGATGCAGGAGAGATAATTTAAAAATTATTGGACTATGGGGGCAGGTGGCACAGTGAATAAAGCAACAGGCCTAGAGTCACTAGGACCTGAGTTCAAATCCAGCATCAGGAAACTTAATACAAAAAACTAGCCATGTGGCCTTCCGCAAATCACTTAATCCCAATTGTCCTTCAAAAAGCAAAACAAACAAACTAAAACAATTATTGGACTACCTCAAAGCCTTTATCAAAAAAGAGTGTAAGTAGTCTGTTTGTGTTCCCTGTTCTTGACTTCCCTCCCCAAGTCATTCTCCACATGACCTATCTGAATGAGGAGGTTTGTGTCTGGTCTCAGACTCCTTTTTTTCACTGTGTCTCTTGCACAGTAATACATGGCTGTGTCCTCAGTTTTAAGGGAATTCATTTGCAGGTGCAGCATGCTGTTGCTGTTGTCCCTGGAGATGGTGAATCGGCCTTTCACAGAGTCTGCATAGCCTGTATATTTTCCCCTTTCACTAATATATGACAGCCACTCCAGCCCCTTCCCTGGAGCCTGGCGGATCCAGTACATGTAATAGTTGCTGAAGGTGAATCCAGAAGCTTTGCAGGAAAGGCTAAGAGATCCTCCAGGCTGTCTCACATCACCCCCAGATTCCACCAGCTGAACATCACAATGGACACCTGAAAATAAAGAGTCATTAAAGAAAATAGTCACACAAATACATTACTTCAGAGTGTTTCTTAGGTCAAGAAATAAATAAAATACAAAACTACCTTGTAATATAGTTAGAATGAAAATTCCATTCAATCCAAAACCCATTGTTGAGAGTGTATGGCGTCAGTCCTTAGGAGAGAAAGGCCACACAAATGCAAAGCTCCCCTCCCAGGCTGCAGGCACAGGTTTTTACTGGTTTTCATCCCTAGAGGGAGGAGCTGCATTTGCATGTCTTTCTCTGTTTAGTATGACAAAGAACAACTGCAGACCCCTGGGATAAGTTCCCTCCCTGAGCTGCAGAGAGATGTTTACCCCAGAATTTGTTCTAAAACCAGCTGACTGTTAGTGACACTGAGAATTTAATCTCATTGATAGGGATTCAAGTGCCACTCCTTCTGCATCACTCCAATCTACCTCCAATATGGAAAAAATGCCCATTAGGGTTTTCTATGCTTCTGTTATTTTCCCAGCTTATCCCAAAGCCATTTGAAATTAGAAAGGCATGCCAAGTTTTTATCATGTTTTATCTTCTGCAGATAATAGATCTACCTTGGACTGCATTTCTGAGCTCACTCCTAACCCCTCCATTTTCTTATAGGTCTATTTTTCTTTATTTTCTTTGTAAATGGATTTCTTGTGGATTATGCAGCCTCAGTCCCATTCACTGTCCCTTATATGCAGACTATGCTCTATTGGCAAGAGAGAAGTCATTGTTAAATTCCAATGTGAGCAATATACTTCAGAAATCAGCAGGCACTGATAATCAAGGCTTCCCTTTAATTTGGGTCTATTTTTGTTTATTTACACTTAATGAAGGGATAGATAAAAATGCTTATAATGCAGATTGAACTTAAAGCTGCTTCATGAGTCATTTTTCTCTTCTGGGTAGCTAGTGTTAAAAAAAAAAAATATCAGCCCATCCAAGATCATATCCCTTTGAGCTTGAGGAATGGAGGCACAAAATGGGCAGAGCTCAATAAGGCCTGCTAAGCCTCCTGGATCCCCCCAAATGCCCCCATGTTTTACTGCTCAGCCCTCATTATGTATGGTGAGACAGTGACACAATATCCTCTAGAATATCTGGGGAAAGGTATGGCCTGAGGCTCAGACTGCTCCTTTCCAGAGCAGCCAAGTCTGCTGCCACCTACTGTACACAGCAGCATCAGGAGAGAAAGCATTTTTTTCTGTCTTAAGTCCATTTTATTTTAAATCTTTCAAAAAAGACAGGGACAAAGGAGAAAATAGAATGAACAAAGCCAATGTAAACAAGATTAGGAGGGAAGCACAAAACTGGGAATAAATTTTTACAACCAGTGCTTCTGATAAAGACTTCATTACTAAAACATACAGAGAACTCAGTCAAATTCATGTGAACACAAGTTATTTCTTAAGTGATAAATGGTCAAAGGACATGAACAGGCAGTTTTCACAGGAAGAAATAAAAGATATCTATAATTATATGAAAAAATATTTTAAATCACTATTGATTAGAGAAATGAAAATCAAAACATCTCTGAGCTACCACATCTCAGAAGTCAAATTGGCTAACATGACAAAACAGGAAGATGATAAATGATGGAGAAGTTGTGGTGAAATAGGAACGCTAATGCATTGTTGGTGGCATTGTGAAATGAGCCATCCATTCCAGAGAGCAATTTGGAACTATGCCCAAAGGGAAATCAAACTGTGCATAAACCTTTGCTTAGCAATACCACTTCTTGGGCTGTATCCCAAAGAGATCATAAAAGTGGGGAAAGAAACCAGATGTACAAATATATGTATAGCAGCTCTTTTTGTGATGGCAAAGAATTAGAAATCAAGGAGATGTCCATCAAATGGGGAATGGCTAAACAAGCTATGGTATAAGAATGTAAGTGCATCTTGGTGTGCTTTAAGAAATGATGAGTAGACAGACTTCATAATAACTTGGAGAGACTTAAATAAACTAATGTATGTGAGCAGAGCAGAACTGTGAGAACATTGTACACAATACATCATAGCTGGGATGACTTACTTTGATAGACTAGGCTCCTCTCAGTAATAAAAGGAGGTAAGACAATTCCAAAAGACTCATGAAGGAATGGGCTATCCACATCCAGATAGAGGCTTATGGAGTCTGAACACAGATTAAAGCAAACTACTTGCTCTGTCTTTTTAGTTGTGTTTTATTCCTTCTTTCTCATTGTTAATTCCATTGGTTATAATCCTTCTTTACAACTTGACTAATGTTTAATGTGATAATATCTGTAGATCCTACATTATAATGCATGCAGCCATAGAGGGGTAGGGGAAGGATGAAATGGAGGGGGAGAAAATTTGGAACTCAGACACTTGTGGAACTGAATGTTGTAAGTTAAAGTAAATTAATTCATCATATTTTTAAAGGAAAAGTTATTCCACAAAAAGATAACCTTTTGCAAAATAGATCTTAGAATGGTTTTATACTTAAAGTTTAACTAATTCACATGGTGAAAATTAGCTGAAACTTTGTGAGATCTTAACAATAGAGGTGTGAAAAACATATCAGATCAGAAACCTATTCTTCACTTGAAACTTCAGAGCACAGGCCAGGAGAGGAGGGAGCTTTAGACCACACTACCTTTAAAGAAATGAAAACATAAAAACTCCCAGGACTAGCCTTGGAAACATCAGGATTAAATACCTGAAGCTTATAATAGTGCATTTTTCATCCCAGAAAACACCACAATTTTAAAATCATGTTAAAAGTCAAGAAATAAAACTGGGAAAATGAGCAAATAATACCAAAAATAGAACCTGATGCTAGAAAGTTCCCATAATGACAGAAAGATGAAAGAACAAACTTAGAATACAAGTAAATCAAACTAGCAGATGTGAATGGGGTTCCAGTCCAAAGAGAATTCCTGAAAGAGATCAAAAATGATTTTAAAAATCAACTAACAGATGTAGGGGGTAAATTGAGAAAGGAAGTGAGAGTGATGCAGAAAAATTATGAAAAGAGAATTAACTTTTTGGTAAAAGAGATGGGGGAAAATCCTGGAAAAAATAACATTAAAAACCAGAATATATAGGGGCGGAGCCAAGATGGCAGAGTACAAACAGCACTTCCAAGATGCTCTGCCCCACACCACCTCCAAACAATGTGAAAGGAGAATCTGAACAACTTCTGGAGTCCCAGGACCCACAGAACAACACAGAGAAGCTAACCTCCTGCTGAGGACAGCCCAGCAGCCCTGCAGGGAGTGGCCAGCGCAGTGCTCTGAGAGCAGGCAGCACAGCACTCTGAGAGCAGGCAACACAGCGCTCTGGGAACCGACAGTGCAGAACTCTGGGAGCTGAGCCCAGGTCTCCTTGAGCTGAGGTTTTAGCCCCAGGGCAGCTGGGCCAGTAGCCGGCTGGAGTGACCCCAGAACACCAACAGCTGTGGCGAATCCAGAATTATCAGCAAAGCTATGCCTAGGACAAAGTGAGAGGTTAGTGCCCTATGGACTTTGGGACGAGTATTTGGGGAATGCTTTGGCTTCCTCCCCTGGTGGCAAAAAGCTGCTGAAGAAATGCGGCACAGAAGACATTTTGCAGCTCAGTGGCAGCTCTAGCTCCTGGTCTGCAAACTGTAGGGAGATCCAGCAATCAGTCTGGTGGTTATTCGCTCTTGCTTTAAACTGCCTGGATCTGGATTGTGCTCTGGGGGGAAGTTTGTGGTGGGTATCCAATTTGCCAGAGCGAGTGGAGGCTTTACAGAGGTCACCCAACCTGCAGAAGTTGTGAAGACCCCACGTTTGGGACAGAAGCTCTCCTGTCTGGTGGCAGAGTCCTACTGGGGCAACAAACCCCAAAATCAAGTAATTAAGTGGCAACATGCCTAGACAAATGAAACAAAATAAACAAAAAATTCAACATTGGACTCCTATTTTAGGGGCAAAAAGGATCAAAGTGTGGAGGAGGATTGTGAGGTCAGAACTTCTGCACCAAAAGCCCCAAATGAAAATACAAGCTGGCTACAGGCCATAGAGGACCTTAAGAAGCAGATAAGAGAAGTGGGGGGAAATTGGGAAGAGAAATGATAAAGATGCAAGAAAAGTATGAAATGACAGTCAAAAGCCTGACTGAGGAAAATAACACCTTAAAAAATAGACTAACTCAAATGACAAAAGAGGCTCAGTAAGGCAATGAGGAGAAGAATGCCTTAAAAAGCTGAATTTGCCAGATGGAAAAAGAATCTCAAAAGCTCACTGAGGAGATTCATTCCCTCAGAGTTAGACTGGAGCAAATGGAAGCTAGTGACTTTATGAGAAATCAAGATGCTGTTAAACAGATCCAAACAAATGAAAGAATAGAAGGCAATGTGAAATATCTCATGGGAAAAAACCACTGACCTCGAAAATAGATCCAGGAGAGAAAATTTAAAAATTATTGGACTACCTGAAAGCCACTATCAAAGAAAGAACCTAGAAATCATCCTTCAAGAAATTCTCAAGGAAAATTGCCCTGATGTTTTAGACCCAGAGGGGGAAATAGAGGTTGAAAAAAATCCAGTCGCCTCCTGAAAAAGATCCCCAAAAGAAAACTCCTAAGAATATTATAGCCAGGTTCCAGAATTCCCAGATTAAGGAGAAAATACTATAAGCAGCCAGGAAGAAACAATTTCAATATTCTGGAAACACAATCAGGCTAGCACAGGACCTGGCAGCTTCTACACTAAGGGATCAAAGGGCATGGAATATGATATTCCAGAAGGCAAAAGCACTGGGATTGAAGCCAAGGGTGACCTACCCAGCAAAACTGAGTATCTTGTTTTAGAGGAAAATATGGTCATTCAGTGGAATAGAGGACTTTCCAGCATTCTTGAGGAAAAAACCAGAGTTGAATAGAAAATTTGACATTCAGACACAAAAAGCAAGAGATGCTTGAGAAGGTAAGCAGGGAAAAGAAATCAAAAGGAACTTATCAAAGTTGAACTATTTACATTCCTACATGGAAAAACAATAACTATGGCTGATGAAATTTTCCTCATTATGAAAATAATTGAAGAAGGATATATGGGCATATGAATGCATATGTGAATGCATGTATATATGTTTACAGGGATACATGGATAGAAGGCACAGGTTGAATTTGGTGGGAAGGGATGATACTTAAGGGGTGAAGTTAAGGGGTGAGAGAGGAATATCATGAGAGGAGATGGGGAGAGACAGGGTAGGGTAAACTATCTCATGTGGAAGAGGCAAGGAGAAGTAGTTACAGGGGAGAGGAAGAACAGGAAGGCAAAAACGCAAAACCATATTCCCATTGAATTTGGCTCAGGGAGAGAATGACATACATACTAAATGTGATATCTCACCCTGCAGGAGAGTAGGGGGAAGGGGGATGAGAGGGGGGATGATGGAGGTGAGGGCATTCTGAGGGGAGGGGAGGTTGGACTTACCCACGTTTGGCACCCACCCAGTACCAAACCCTACAATTAGTGATTGGTCAGGATACATTTGAATTTCCTGCTGGTGAGAAGCCCTAGGCTGGGACTCCCACCCACAGATTAATCAAGGGTAAGCAAGGGGTGGTGGTTCTGCCTGTTTACTGATTAAGCAAAGTAGAGTTCTGTGTTTTACAAATCAATTAAGGAAAAATTTGGCTGTCTGTTTTACAAATCAAGGAAAGGGTGAGTGGATTTTTGTCTGACATTCAGGAAGTGCAAAGTGACAAATCAAAGAGGGAAGGGCAGAGTGGAGCTGGGTCCAACAACTGAAATATATAGATTTAACTGTGGATGCATATTCAGGGTTTACATGGGCAAATGCTATGTCTGGGCAAAAACCCTCTCATGTTCAAGAGCATCTTATTACATGCTTTGCAGCTGAGGGTGTGCCAAAACAATGAAAGACTGACCATGGCCCCGCTTACACCTCAAAAGGCTTGGCAGAATTCTGTCTTCAACGAGGTTTCACCATGTTACAGGGCTTCCTTACAACCCCACAGGTCAGCAATTGTTGAAAGAAAAAACCACACACTTAAAACTACATTCCAAAAGTTAAAAGGAAGAATTTGGAGTACAGGTACCCCAAGGCGAATCTTGGGGTTGTCACTATATGTAATAAATTATTTGACATTAGATCATGAAAATAAAACACCAGCAGAAAAATTCTGGGGTGTTACTGACCACACAATTAGTAATTCTAAAAGATCACAGCCCCAGGCAACTGTAGTTACTGAATGGGTGGTGTGGGAAAATGATAAGGGACAATGGTGTGGCCTGAACAGGCCAAGGCTATTTGTGTGTCTCCACAGATGAAAACGAGGAAGTCAGGATACCAGAAAGGTATCTTGACACAAGGACTGTGTCAACAAATGCAGAGACTGGACATTCGGCCCCCCTGAACCAGAACCAGATGAGGTCAGTGGTGGAGGAGGAGTCAGAGCCTAAATGAAAGCAGATGGTAATCTTTCTTGCTACTATCATTGCTCAGCTTCCAATAGCTGCCTCTACAAGATACTGGGCAGTCCTCCATCATCCACCTTGGGTGGGGATGGTTGGGTGGGGAGAGGTTCTTCCAGAAATCACATTAGAAGGAAATGGGTCAGTCCTAATTGCCAAAGATTTCGATATTCATAAGGCAAATGCAACCTGTCCAGTGCTTGATTTTAATTTTACTGGGTTAGTTGATGAACTGCCTTTGTGTTTTTCTACTTTTAATATGTCCTCAGGTAGCTTAGTACACGTTATCAAGTATCATTGTGAGTATCATCCTTGGGGCAGACTCAAACAGGCCCTTGTGGACATTCCTGCTAATCTATCTTCTTTATCTATTGGAAAGCAAAGAAGTAAAGGAAAGCTGCATGGGAATGCCCATGCTAATCTTCAGGATTCTTCAGTTAAGGACATAGTATGCTTTAAGAACATACCAACATATACTATGGGGATTTGGGGGACTTTTTCAAATTGTTCAGGATTGTGGGATAAACACCAGACGAGTGGGACTCATCTTCGGGTCAAGCGGACCCCCCATTTTTAAACTGTAGGACTGATATACCTGTTTGCCATCAGGTGGGACAGCAAACCTATATTTCCTGGCACAATGAGACTAACCTCAATCATAGGCATGGTGGGTATCCAAAACAAAATTGGTTAGGATACTCACAGAGAGGAAACCTGGAAATATGGAAAATCCTTTTGCCACGGTCCCCAATAACAATGGTTTTTAATGTCTTTGCTCCTAATGGGACATACTTGAGCAAGACTAACCACAGCTTTGTAAGAGCTTGTTTAGGAGGGAGGTTTTGCATTCATGTGGGGAAATCATAGCAATGTAAATAGCACTAAAACTGATAAACATTACAATGTCACATGTATTAATTGTAAGGTTTCTGAATGTCATGATAATATATCTTTAGGGCAATTGCTATTTGTTATTAGAAGACCTAGTATGGTAATGATACCTGTAGAGACTGAGCATTGGTTTCACTCTCGTGATGATCATTCTATTCCTCAAATTAATCAATTATTGGGTTCCAATCGAAAAAAAGAGGTGTATATCCTGTATTGTTGTTGGGATAATTGCTTTAATTACTACTATAGTGAGCAGTGTTGCTATGTCTGTATCCATCAGCACTGTACAAAATCAGATAGTGCAAGCTCAGATTTTACATGAATTTTCTGTCAATGTTTCACGAGGATTTTTGTTACAATCAGAAGTCAACAAGAGCTTTTATAAAGCGGTAAATCAGCTTAGAGATGATTTAATTGCTATAGCTGAGGAGATTGAATTAATGCAAGTTAGACAAAGGTTAGTATGTGATTGCAGATATATATGCAGATATTATATATATATATATATACATATTTCTATATAATAAACAAACCATATAATGAATCAGAATATAACATAATTCAAATTAGAAATCATCTTAATGGCTTATGGGATGACCTTAACACATCCCTTGACATAAATGATTTAGAGAATTTGGCTTGCCTTAAGGATCAAGAAAGTCAGCAATCTCTACTACCAAATCCAGAGGCAAAAAACATTTTTGATTGGATAAAAAGAGCTCAGGGAATTTTACCTGGACAAATACAGCAAATAATAACCTTCCTAGGAACAGGGGTGTTGTTACTGGTCTTATGTACTTGTTTATCCATCCTTATTTCCTGTTTTTCTCATATCATCCAACAAGTGGTATATAATGTCCAATGGCATGATCCTGCCAGTAGCCTTTTAAAATAAAAAGATTGGGAGATGTAGAGAACTTTCAGAAGTCTCATGGGCTTCGCCAATGAAATGTTCCCCTCCTATATATTATTGTCTGAAAGGCTACAGGCAAACAAGCAAGAGGATGTATTATGAAGGGAATGTTCTGGGGTCCCTTGACCTCAATCCCCTGTCCTATACAGTTATCAGCAAAGGTTACCAGGCAGGTGTGTAATCTTTTTTGTTTATGCCTCCTGATGTGGTCCTAGAATAATACCCTAATAAATAACTAACCTTAAGCAAGGGTAAATAGTAAATAGTATTAAGGGAGGCTCCTTCTACAGTATCTGCATTCCTTTGATGTAGAATCTTTCTAAATTGTCTACATTATTTTTGGGTGTCTACATTCTCTTGGGGGGCATAAAAACTCTGTGAGCTCCTTGCATCTTTGGTTCTGTATGAAATGGTCCAGTAATAAACAGACTATTGATTACAACCCAGTCTCTCATTTTTCTCGCTCACTAGCCAACCAACTGTGTTGGCCACAGTAACCTGGAAGCCTGCCCATCCCCAAGCAGTGACTAATGGGCAAAGGCAGAGATTCACTGGGAGAGGGCAGAACTGACCTGGAAGTCTGCCCACCTCCACAATGGAGGGCCGAGGCCAGGGGATGGGAAAATCAGGCACTACAAAACATATCACTTAGAATAACCTATCAAGTATGAAGCTTAAAAAAATTTCAGGGTCTCTGATTTCTTCCCAATTCACAGTGAAAATATACAAGATCCATCCATCCATCTATTCTTCTATCGTTCTATCTATTTATCTGTCTGTCTGTCTGTCTGTCTATCTATTTACACTGTCAAGTTTGGATTCAGTCAAAGGGCTGCACTTGAGAATTGAAAGAACCACATGTGGTCTTGAGAGCCTAGATTAGGCCCTCCCTAATGAGTGATATCCCTTCATTTACCAATTCATAGACACCACAAAAAGAGTGACTATAAATGTTTTTGTACATGTAGGTTCTTCCCCCTTTTTCATGATCTCTTTAGGATATAGATCCAGTTGTGGTATTGCTGAAACAAAGGGTATGCACAGTTTGATTACCCTTTGGGCATAACTGGAAATTGCTCTCTGGAATGGTTGGATCAGTTTAAAACTCAACTGACAGTGTATTTGTGTTCCAATTTCCCACATTTCTCCAACATTTGTCATTTTAATTTTCTGTTATATCCACTCATCTGATAGGTGTGGGCTGGCACCTCAGCATTGTTCTAATTTGCATTTTTGGTGGGAGGGGAAGGCATAGTGACAAATACTGCTGGGTCTTGTTGAAGAAAAGTGGCTGGCTTCTTTTGATCCACTGAGTGGTACACTGATAAGTGTGATTTCCCTTTTCTGCTGAGTGTGAGCTGGTTGGGCAGAGCAGGAGAGCTGGCTTCTGTGGGGAAAGAAAATTCCACAGCCACTAAATCACAAAAATAAGCAAGAAGTAAAAGCAGGCTGAGTTGGAAGGAGACACCTTCAATCTGCCAGTGTGATCCTTACTGACACAAAGCTCTCAGGGGAGGGAAGGAAGGCAGAGGGTGCTTCAATAATTTTAATTAATCAGTTGCAGGACTGCACAAGGCAATGGATATAACAACACTTCTGAGATCAGATGGAAAAGAATATGGTTCATAATATTTTAACTGTTATATTTTGATGGTAAAAAAAAACTTGACATCATTTTAAAAATTTAATTGAAATAAGCAGAAAAAAATTTTAAAAAGAAGAGGCTGGATTTGGTAATAAGTTATTATCTCATATGTAAAAGCAGAGACAGGTTGCTGGAAAGGAGTTAGAGTGGTCCATGTGCCCATTCCTGAATATATCATTGGAATAGATATATTGAGAGGTATGACTTTAAATTTTCCTGAATGGAGATAACAATTTGCAGTAAAAAAGATAGGAAGTAATAGAGTTTTCATTAGAAAAATAAACATGGCCCCAATCACTTTACCTGAATTTTCTGAAGTAATTCCTTTAAAGAAGTATCATGTGCCAGGTGGCCAATTCTGTAAGAAGCTAGGGTGCTCATTGCATAGGTCGCAATTGGGATTCCAGATCTTAATATCACTTCTTGGCTCAGAGTCAGTTTTGTCAGTCTCTTCCAAAGCACAATATGCAGCTAACAACTGCATTTAAAAGAGGTATATTCAACTCCAGATCAAGGGATTTTCCTAGACCAAATACAAAGGGTACATTTCAGTGATAAACTCTAGCGTGCATAGTCAACCTGTACAGTCACTTGTAAATCCACCCAGCTATTTTGCATAGGCCATAAATCTAGGGTCAATTGTATAGGCCAAAAGTTTTACCTTGTTCAAGTCACCAGTTACATTCATCTTTCTTCCTAGTAAATTTAAGTAAGGGTTTCAAAATTTGTCTCAGATGTAAAACGTGGTGCCAGCAATATTCAAATGATCCTATAAGCTTTTGGACCTCTTTCTTACTGGTAGGGTAGGAAAATCTGGAATCTTTTGTCAGTCTTGAAGGAGAATCTCTTGTAGCCCCTTATTCCACTGTATACACAAAATCTTTATGGTTTGAGCTGTCCCTTGAATGTTTATGGGGTTATTTTCCAACCCTATGCTTTTTGTATTCTCGATTAAAAACACCAAACTCTTCTCCACTTCTTTTATATTTTTTCACTGTATCATAATATCATCTATGTAGTGGGTAACCTGTACACCAGGTAACTCTAATTCATCCAAATGTTCACCCATAATACTATAACACATAAGGGGCTATGCAGTTATCCATGAGGCAAGTGGGTAAAAGTATACTGTGTGCCCTACCAAGTGAAAACAAACTGGTCCCATTGTTTGAATCTTTTGGCATATTAAGAAAATGGTGCTTAAATCAATAACGGAGTACAAAGACCCATTACATTTCTGAATTCTTTGTCTTAAGTGGTTGGTATCTAGAACAACAGCAAAGGAGGCGGAAATTACCCTGTTCAATTGTCTACAATCCACTTTCATTCTCCACAACCCATTTGACTTTTGTACTGATCAGAAAGAATGATTCCATCAAGTGGGTATAGGAACTAAGACTTGTGCCTCAACATATTCCTTTATAGTATTGGTAACTTCATCTTGCCCACCTGGCACACAATTCTGCTTTAAAGTAATTACTTCAGAACATTCAGGTAAAGTGATTGGGACTATTTTTATTTTTCTAACTAAAACTGTATTAATTCCTATCTTTCTTACTGCAAATTGTTATGTCCATTCAGGTAAATTTAAAGTCATATTTCTCAATATATCACTTCCAATGATGTATTCAGGAATGGGTACAATGAACACTCTACATTCTTTCTTAAGTAATTGTCTAATCTTCATCCTTATTTTGACTTGTCTGGCTTATATTTCATTTTCTCCCAGTGCTGTGATTGTAATAGGAATTCCTTGTTTGAATTTATCAGGGTTCCCATATATAAGGAAAGTCTCCATCCCAGTATCTATTAATATCCCTGTTACAGAATTTGATCCCATTATCTAATATATGGTCAAACTGATGTAGGGTCTGTAATCCCATCTATGCATTTTTTTAATCTGAGATAGGACTTGGCCAATTTCCTATTCTCTCTGAAGGTATAACAAACTTGGCTATAAGTATTCAGGAGGATCTGTAGGGACAGTTCTTAATTCTCTATTCTGCCTAATATTAATCTCTTTTTCTTGGTACATTTTATATAGTTCATTAGTCAGAATACCATCAGTTCTTTCCAAAATCTACCCCTGTTCTCAAAAGAGCAGTGAACAATTCTTTTCTTGAGAATCTATTCTGACTTTGAATCTGCTGGGTATTTGCTCTTCTCTCTCAAAGAAATTTGTCTTCTTCCCATTCCCCTGAGTCACATGGCTGTGAAGTCTTATCCAGTACATCCAATAGAGGTTTCCTTATTTCATCAATTAGTAGATTCAGAATTAGGTTCTTATAAGCAGGAGTCATATTCACTATGATATTTCTATGAGAAACTGCTAAGGGGATATCATGATGAGCATTTGTATCTCTGATCATGATAGCTGTCTTCATTACCTCCTCCTTTAAATTTCCCCTAGAGTGCCTAAGTGAATACCAGGGTCTCTCTCCTCAAGGCCACATAAAATCAGTGGGATACATTTTATTGCATCCATCTGCTTCTAAAGGTAACTGCTTGGTGGTATCCTTAGCATCTTGCATATGGTAATCCCTAAATGCTTGCTGTACAAAAGGATTCTCACTCATACTTATGAATTTCAAACAATCCATGCTATCTAACAACACTAATATCTTCCCTTCATCACTGATTCTCACCATCCAAGACACTAAGGATTCTCCCATCCCTTGTGTGAATCAAGTGAATATGTCAGCAACCTCTTGCTGAGTGAAATCCTCATTTATCTCCCTGAACTTGGTTTGGCCTCCCTGATTCTCCTGCTTTCTTCTCAGTATGGGGCATTACTTTCTGCCTTCTCTTCTAACATTGTTTCATTTTCCTCCCACATTTTCTCCTGGTCATAGTCACTGCATCTTGGCTCATCCTCTGCCAAAACTGCATGTACATTCCTTTTATAATTTTTAAACCCTTCTTTTTCTCAAAAAATACAGTTCTACCCTCTTAGACTCTCCAAATTTTTTCTAAAGGAGAGCCCAAATGCTGTAAATTCCCATGCAAATAACCTAACTTCCTTTTCTGTCTGAGATTTGTATTCCAGCAACCTCTCTGCTTTTACATATAAAAAAAGAACTTAGTAGTACAGCCAGCCTTTTAAATTTTTTTTATTTCAATTAATTTTTAAATGATGTACAGTTATTTTCTTACCACCAAAATATAACAGTTAAAATATTATCAACCATATTCTTTTCCATTTGATCTCAGAAGTGTTGTTATATCCATTGCCTTGTGTAGTCCTGCAACTGATTAATTAAAAGTATTGGAACTCCCCCTGCCTAACAGAAAATTAAAATAATAAATGTTGGAGAATATGTGGGGAAATTGGAAGACAAATGCACTGCCAGGGAAGTTGTAAATTGATCCAACCATTCTAGAGAGCAATTTCAAGCTATGCCCTAAGGGTAATCAAACTGTACATACCCTTTGTTCCAGCAATACCACAACTGGTTCTATATACCAAAGAGATCATAAAAAAGGGGAAAGAACCTACATTTACATAAACATTTGTAGTCACTCTTGTTCTGACTAAGAACTGGAAAAAAAAATCACTCATTAGGGAGGAGTGGATAACATAGGGCCTCAAGACCACATGTGGTTCTCTTGATGCTAAAGTGCAGCCCTTTCACTGAACCCAAACATGACAGTATGAATGGATAGACAGACAAACAGATATATAGGTAGAAAGGTACATAAATGCTAGATAGATAGATAGATAGATAGATAGATAGATGGATAGATAGATACATAGAAGGATAGAAGGATAGATGGAAGGACAATGGATGGATGGATGGATGGTATATATTTTCACTGTGAATTGGGAAGAAATCAGAGACCCTGAAATTTTTTTAAGCTTCATACTTGACATGTTATTCTAAGTGGTATGTTTGTGCTCACTGTTCTTGACTTCCCTCCCCAAGTCATTCTCCACATGACCTATCTGAATGAGGAGGTTTATGTCTGGTCTCAGAATCCTTTTTCTCACTGTGTCTCTTGCACAGTAATACATGGCTGTGTCCTCAGTTTTAAGGGAATTCATTTGCAGGTGCAGCATGCTGTTGCTGTTGTCCCTGGAGATGGTGAATCGGCCTTTCACAGAGTCTGCATGGCGTGTGCTTTCTCCATTACTGCTAATATCTCCGACCCACTCCAGCCCCTTCCTTGGAGCCTGGCGGATCCAATACATATAGTAGTCACTAAAGGTGAATCCAGAAGCTTTGCAGGAAAGGCTAAGAGATCCTCCAGGCTGTCTCACATCACCCCCAGACTCCACCAGCTGAACATCACAATGGACACCTGCCAAAAAAGAGTCATTAGGATAATAGTCACAAAAACACATTGCTTTCAAGAGTATTTCCTTGATCAAGAATCAAACAAAAGACAAAACTACCTTGTAAAATAGTCAGAATGAAAATTCCAGTCAGTCCAAAACCCATTGTTCAGACTGTACAGTGTCAGTTCTTAGGAGAGAAAGGCCACACAAAGGAAAATCTTCTCTCCCAGAGCTGCAGACACAGGTTTTTGCTGGTTTACATACCTAGAGGCAGGAGCCCCATTTGCATGTCTTTCCCCCTTAAGTATGAAAAAGAGCAACTGCTTCTCCCTAGAATGAGTCCCCCCCTGAGCTGCAGAGAGATATTTCTCCAAGAATTAGTTCTAAAATTCTGGGGACCATTAGGGACACTGAGAATTTACTATTATTGATAAGGATTGAAGTACCTATCCTCCTCCATCACTCCAATCTACCTTCAGTACCAAAGGGATGCTCATTAGGTTGTTCTATGTTTCTGTTATTTTCCCAACTTATCCAATGTCATTTCTAATTAGGAAGGCATTCCAAGATTTTGTCATGTTTTATCTTCTTCCAACATTGGATCTACCTTGGGGGAAGGAGGACAGCTTTTCTGAGCTTAATCCTGACACCTCTGCTTGCTTATAGGGCTATTTTTTGTTCATTCTCTTTCAAATGGATTTCATGTAGATATATGCTCAATCTGATTCATGGTCTCTTATGAGGTCATTGTTAAGTTTTCAGTGGGAGCAGTATACTTCAGAAATCAGTAGAAACTGAAAATCAGGTCTTGTCTTTCTTGAATCTTTGTGTATTTGCATTTTTTTTTTTTTGCTTTTTTGGAGGACAGAGAAATTGGGGTTTAGTGACTTGCCCAAGTTCACATGGCTCTTAAGTGTTAAGTGTCTGTGGCCAAGTTTGAACTCAGGTCCTCCTGATTCTAAGTTTGGTTCTCTAATACTGCATCACGTAGACTCCGTGGTTTTGGTTTGTTTTTATTTTTATTTAGACTTAACAAAGAGATAGAGAAAATGTTAATAATGTCGATTAAACTTACTGTATAGTGCATTCATTTTTCTCCCCTGGAAAACTAATGTTAACAACAACTTACCAGCATACCCAAATTCCCCGAGTTCATATCCCTCTGAGCTGGAAGAATGGAGGCACAAAATGGACAGAGAATAATAAAGCTTGCTAAGCCTCCTGAGTCCTCCAAAAGGTCCCATGTTTTGTTTCTCAGGACTCCTTGTGTGTGGTGAGACAGTGACACAATATCCTCAGGAGAATCTGGGCAAAGGCATGGCCTGAGGCTCAGACTGTTCCTTCCTAGAGCAACCAGGTGTGCTGCCACCTACTGTACACAGCGGTATCAAGAGAGACAGCATTTTTCTGTCATGTCCCTTTTAGATTGATTCTTTATTTACTGGGAAAAAGCAGTTCTCATAAGTGACCACTAGAATGCTGGCAAAAGTATAAGTCATTCCCAATCAGCCTTTGAAATTCCCTAATTTTGTATATTACAAAGACTGAACTGGCTTTTTTTTTCTCTTCCTCTCTCCTTTTTCTTCTCCTAACTTACATTTTCTTTACTCTGTCATTACAGCATAACTTATAGGAAAAATAACCATTTTATGGAATACAGTTAAATTTTTGTTCTTATAAAGTACATATTGTCCTCCCAAGCCTAAAAGGGCTCTCTCACCCCATGTTATCTTCAATCTATCTTTCCACATCTTTTCTCTTTCACTGGCTCCTAGGAAAAGTATCTACTTTTGACCTTCCTTTGAGGTACTTCTCCACCTTTTGTAATCTGTTTTCTGGGCTTCTCTCTTAGGTCATCTTAAATCTTGTCCTCACTCTGTGTGTGTGTTTGAGTTTTCTTCCCTTATTTAGACAGTTCAGGATAAAATGAAGTAGTTTTGTTTATACAAATGTTGAATTTTCATAGTCCTCTACTTATTTTTTTCCATTTAGGTTTTTATTCAGTTTTTTTCTGGGAAAGGTGTTCTTTATTTTAAACTCTTAGGAATAATGTATTCTAAGTTTTCCACTTCATTAGACTGGTGGCTGTTAAATCATCTGTGATCCTGATTTGGACTCCTCAGTACTTGAATTTTTTCTGGTTACTGTTACAATGGAGGGGAAGAGCAAGAAGGTGAAAGGAAATGGAACAACCTGATTCTCATTGAATTTAGCTTAAGGAGAGAATAACATACACACTCAATTGGTATCTTACAGGAAAATAGGGGGGTAGGGATAAGAGGGGGGATGACAGAAGGGAGAGCAGGTTTGGAGAGAGGTAGTTAGAAGCAAACATTTTTGAAAAAGGATAGCATCAAAGGAGAAAATAGAATAAATGGAGGTCAGGATAGGAGAGAGGGAAATCTAGTTACTCTTCCACAGTGTAACTACTATGGAAATGCTTTGCCTAACTACCCATGTAAAACCTATATTGAATCTCTTGTCTTTCCAGTGGGGATTAGTGAGGAGGGAAGAAGGGAAAAAATAGGTTTAAAAATTTGCTTTTTATGTGCAACTGGGAAATGATATACAGGTACTGGGATATAGAAACCCATCTTGTTCTACTAGAAAGTTAGCGGGGTGCTGGGAGAGTATATAAAAGAGAGCATATTGGGAAAAGGGATATTCAGTAGCCCTGCCATTTTAGAGTTGGCTTAGGGGATAGACAGGTTGAAAAAAATTGAAACGCAAAATCTTGTCAAAATGAATGTTGAAAACTAAAAATAAATAAATGATTTTAAATTAAAAATAGCATTTGATAAAGATAAAAATATAAGGTATCTAAGAAGATACTCCTCATTTGATAAAAAAAATTGCAAAGAATTGGAAACAGGGTAGATATCCATGAATAGGATGAATGTTTATCTAATTGTGGTACGTGGCCATAATAGTATATCCTTGTAGAATAAGAAATCATGTATATGAGAAATACACATAATTATAATAGTGGAAATTAGAATTATTTTCATATAAACCGACATTTATATAGGAAAGTAAGGAATTATCCCAAAAAATCATGGTATGTTAATATAATGGAAGATTATAATTGCAAAAGTATTGATGAAATGGACAGGTCTAGAGACAGCTCCCATAAAACTGCCACAGAGAGAAGTGAGTAGCACTAGGAGAACAATTTACACTATGACAACTACAATGTAGAGAAAAATAATGTTGGAAGACTTTAGAATTCAGTTATATACAATATGAAAACAGAAAACTGAAGAAGAAAAACACCTCTAACCTCAGCCAGAGAAGTGATGAACTTAAAATAAAGAGAAAGTATAGGCAGTTTTTGACTAAGCCTATGTGGGAATTTTTTTCCCCTGAAATTCCTTTATAAACCATCGAGAGTGAAGTACTCAGGGGTTAAGAAACACCTCATGGAATCACAAGCATGGAGAAAAAGAGGAAAATTCTCATGTGATATCACAAACAAGATGCTAAAAGCAACCACTGACAAGTGGTATCACTGGAGAGGGGTCAATGACATTATGAAAGTGAGGCTAATTATCTCATGGAATGGACAAGTCATTTAAGGATGGAGTAGAGTGGGAATGTTTTCCAAATTATGGAATTCAAGGGGGAGGACTAAATTGGAATAAATAAGAATTTAAATAGCAGCATTCCCTTTAAAAATGAGGAGAGAGAAGAGACAGTGTCAGAAAATTTGGGCACACTCCTTTGAGGGAAAAGATAGAAGGAATTACTATCTTGATTTAAGGAGAGCTGAAACACTCCAGGAGCATTTTTTTTTTTTTGCTTTTTGGAGGGCATTTGGGTTAAGTGACTTCTTCAAGGTCACACAGCTACGTTTTTGTGTGTAAGAGTGTGTGCATGTGTTAGGTATCTGAGGCCCGGTTCTAAACCAGATTCTCTTGACTCAAGGGCCAGTGCTCTATTCATTGCACCTCCTAGCCACCCCTCAAGGAGCACTTTTAAAAGACAGGCTTTACATGAAGTTCAGCAAAAGTAGAATTTCTCTAGGGAAAGAAAAATTTGCATTGTCCTGAAAAAAATCTCCATTCTATTTATACCCTATTATAGTAATACCAAACTTCTAAAGGCAGAACTATAAAATAATTACCTTGATTCTACACAATTAAGAAATTCTTAGCTGTTCTTCTTTGGGTATAGACAAGAAAGTCAGCAATAGTTGAGAAGCTATTACAGTGGTCAGCAGTCAGCAGTTTGGTTTGACTGTAACAGGAAAGCTGATTACTCTTCCTGAAATGATCCCTACCACATTCTTTTTTTCCACTTCCTACCTTCAGGAAGCCTAGTGGCTCTGGCTTTACAGAGTTTTTCTCTGGCCTGAATGGGCCCCTAGTACATGTGGTTGAAAATGAAATAACAGGAAAGAGATTGGCCATTAAGGAAAGAGATAGCAGAACTCTACTTACCAAATTTCCTCCCCTTAACACCAATAATACATTTTTAGCCCAGCAAATTCATGATGATCTAGATTTCTGTGATTTAATTTTTGTCTATGATGTAAGAGGGGTTGTACTATTTCTGAGTAAAAAGATTCTTCTTCATTTCAAGCCACCCCCCAAAATTGACTACCCCTGTTTCTATTTCTATGACATTTAGAAAGGTAACTTCTATTGTATTCTCTTTGTAGATTATCATAACCTTCCCCTCACTTCCTTTGAGCAAATTAAATAAATTCACACAGGTTCTCTTCTGGGCATCAGGGTGAAGGAGGAGTCACACAAGATTGAAGATCCCCTCCTAGAGCTAGACTAATTGTGCTGGTTTTCATACCAAGGAAGAAAGAAGTTTGTACGGACTCCTCCCTTCCTTTTGGTCTTTGTCCTTCATTCTTAGGGAGGACCATGAGATCAAGAAGGTGATGCCATGCCTTGTAAGTGAATAGGATTAGAGTGATGGAGGGCTGTGGAAAGTCACCAAACTGTCTTTCTCCTCCATGGACACCTGTGTCAAGTGACAAGCTGTAAATTATAATGACTGGAGATGCCCCCCTTCACATAGATAGAAGAATAGCTGCCAGCTCCTTGTTAGTCCACTCCCTGAGCTGCAAAGAGAAGGATCCTCCAGAACTGGTTCTGAAACCCTGGAGAACATTTTGTGACACTAAGAATATGCAAAACTGACAATAAGAAAGACAGTGTCTGTCCTTCCCCTTCATTCCCATTGTTCTCAGTTTAAAGAGAATGCTTTTTCTCTCTTCCTCATGTTTTCTGAGTCAGTCCTCTTCTATTTCTAATGAAGTAAGTATCCCCACTCCCTCTCATCCTTGATTTTGAATTGAATCTGTTCATTCTTTACTTTTTCTATCAATATTTCTGTCTCTGTCTTTTGGCTCCTGTTTCCTTCTAGGGCCTTTGCTTGTTTTTAGAATTGGAATTCACCTGTTATTTACCTCAGGTGTCCATCATGTTCTCTCATATCCCTCTTTCAGCTAGAGGAAATGAGGCATGAAATGAACAGGAGATATGAGGAAAGCTCCCATTGTATCTCTAGGCATCAACTACTGTTTCTACCTAGGAAATCTGCTAAAAAAGGAAAAAAACCACCTTAAACAGCAAATTTCACTAATCACAGTTTAGAGTATTTTTTATTCTTATGGGCTGCAATCAGCAATAAAAATTTATCAGGTCTCACAAATATAAGAGATACCATTTACCATCTTTCTTTCTCAAATCTAAACTTGTAAAAAAGAAAAACCCAATTGACAGAAATCCCTTCTACCTGTTGTACATGAACTTGCATTTTCTCAGAAATTTAAGTCCATTGTTTAGGGACTGAATGACTAAAACAATTTCCTTTTCCTAATGTAACCAATATCCTACTTTCAACTTTTTAATGATTAATTCTTAGAATTTGTGAAGATATTTTTTTTTGTTTTTCTATCTTTCATAATTTCAGGCTGACCAGACCAGGAGTATAAAAAAATTGTACAAATTCCCCAAATTAAAAAATTTCAAAATATTACAATACTCAGGTTAGAGTGTCCCATTCATCATTTTCTGTTCCTTTAACAATATAGCCTTGTTCATGGGGGAACTACAGGGAGAAGAATCTTGGTGGATTTTTGAAAGTGAGAGCCTTGAATCTGCCAATCTCAAAGCTCCACCTCTAAGGCTTCTCTTTTACAGAGTTAAATATTTTCCCAGTTGGCCTTAGGGTCAGACTTAGGGGCAGGAGATCCACTAACCTGCCTCCTTCTTTGATCTGAGGGGAGGGAAAGAGGGGCCCACCTCCCCACCTCCCCCAATGCTGCATGTGAAGGGGAAGGACCAACAAGGGATAAAAAGCTTTGCTCCTGTGGAGGGAGGTGCCCCTCCCCCACCTTGGGTTTTTGGAGGACTCTGGAAAATCTCCCTCCCTGGAAGGCCCAGCCTTGTCCAGCCCTGACCCTACAATCTTGGAGAGAAATTTCCCAACTGCCCAATTCCCTCTGAAGGGAGGTGCTGTGCAAGTCCCAACCCCACTCTCCTTTCCACTTCAGTTGGTAGAGAACTCCTTTCCTTCAGCTCCTTCCTCCTTCCCCCCAATTCCCTATAATCAGCAGTGGCTGTTGGCTTGGAGTAGGGGCCTTCACCTTCTCCTGCCCTAGGCAGCACAGGGTAGAGGTCAGTCAGTCCGGCCCTAGGCCTGACCCAAGAGCCAGGCTGGCCAGCCCCAGTCCCTCTGCCTGCAGCCACTGCAATGTGGAAGGGGCTACATGGCCACCCCAGCTCCCCCATGGCCTGGCTTCCCCCTAGCCTGGCTTTCCAGTGGAAATCAGAAAAGCTTCCTTGAAGGTGCTCTTCTGATAGCCACTGGAATACACCTGCTTTGCTCACTGGGGCCAAGTCTCCCTGACGCTGAAGCCTGCCCATCTCCATGGAGGCATGAAAACTGGGCAAAGGCAGAGATCTGCTGGGAGAGGGCAGAACTGAACTGGCAGTCTGCTCACCTCGACAAGGGAAAGCTGAAGCCAGGGGATGGGAAAATCAGGCACTACAAAACAGAGCACTTGGAATAACATGTCAAGTAGGAAGCTTAAAAAAATTTCAAGGTCTCTGATTTCTTCCCAATTCACAGTGAAAATGTATACCATGCATCCATCCATCTATCCTTCTATCTATCTATTTGTCTGTCTGTCTATCTGTCTATTCACACTATCAAGTTTGGGTTCAGTCAAAGGACTGCACATGAGGATCTAGAGAGTCACATGTGGTCTTGAGACCCTAGATTATCCACTGTTCCGTAATGAGTGATATCTCTTCATTTTCCAATTCATAGACACCATAAAAAGAGTGACTCTAAATGTTTCTGTACACATAGGCTCTTTCCCCTTTTTATGATCTCTTTGGGATATAGATCAAGTTGTGGTATTGCTGGAACAAAGGGTATGCACGGTTTCATTACCCTTTGGGCATAGCTTGAAACTGACCTCTAGAATGTTTGGATCAGTTTACAACTCCTGTGTTCCAATTTCCCCACATTTTCTCCAACATTTATCATTTTAATTTTCTGTTATATCCACTCATTTGATAGGTGAGGGCTGGTACCTCAGCACTGTTTTAATTTGTATTTCTTGGTGTGAGGGGAAGGCAGTGTGACAAATAGTGCTGGTCTTGTTGAAGAAAACTGGCTGGCTTCTTTTGATCCACTGAGTGGTGTGCTGCTCTGTGTGATTTCCCTGTTCTGCTGACTGTGAGCTGGGTGGGCAGAGCAGGAGAGCTGGCTTCTGTGGGGCCCATGAGGGAAAGAAAATTCCACAGCCACTAAATCACAAAAATAAGCAAGAAAGAAAAGCAGGCTGGGTTGGAAGCAGATGCTTTCAATCTGCCAGTGTGATCCTTACTGACACAAAGCTCCCAGGGGTAGGAAGACAGGGGGTGCTCCAATAATTTTAATAAATCAGTTGCAGGACTACACAAGGCAATGGATATAATAACACTTCTGCGATCAGATGGAAAAGAATATGGTTAGATTGTGGTGGCAAGAAAATAACTGGTAAATTGATTCGTAGGGCACTAAATATATAGTTTAGTTTGGGTAAAATTGTCCTTTTCATTATATTAGCTCGACCCAGCCACGAGCAATTGATATTTTTCCAATTATTTAGATCTGATCTTATTTGTGGGAGAAGTGTTTTGTAGTTGTGATCATATAGATTCTGGGTTTATTTTGGCAGCTAGATTCCCAAATATTTTATAATGTCTACAGTGACTTTAAATGGGATTTCTCTTTCTATCTCTTGCTGTTGAGTTTCATTAGAGATGTACAGGAATGCCAAGGATTTATTTGGGTTTATTTTATATCCTGCAATTTTGCCAAATTTATTTATTGTCTCAAGTAGTTTTTTACTTGATTCTCTAAGTATATCATCATATCATCTGCAAAGAGTGATAGCTTGGTCTCTGCATTGCCTAATTTGATTCCTTTGATTTCTTTTTCTTCTCTAATTGCTACTACTAATGTTTCTAGTACCAGATTGAATAAGAGGGGTGATAGTGGACACCCTTGTTGCACTCCTTATTGGAAATGCTTCTAGTTTATTCCCATTGCATATAATACTTGCTGATGGTTTTAAATAGATGCTATCAACTATTTTAAGGAAAGCTCCATTTATTCCTATACTTTCTAGTGTTTTTAATAGGAATGGATGTTGTACTTTGTCAAAAGCCTTTTCTGCATCTATTGAGATGCTCATGTGGTTTTTGCTAGTTTTGTTGTTGATATGCTCAGTTATACTGATGGTTTTCCTAATATTAAACCATCCTTGCATTCCTGGAATAAATCCTACCTGATCAAAGTGTATTATTTTTGTGGTAAGTTGTTGGAGTCTTTTGGCTAATATTTTTGCATCTAAATTCATGAGGGAAATTGGTCTATAATTTTCTTTCTCTGTTTTATCTCTTCCTGATTTAGGAATCAGTACCATATTTGTGTCATAGAAAGAATTTGGTAGGACTCCTTCTTCACTAATTTTCCAAATAGTTTGTAGAGTATTGGAATCAATTGTTCTTTAAATGTTTGATAGAATTCACTAGTAAACCCATCTGGCCCTGGAGATTTTTTCCTAGGGAATTCATCGATGGCTTGTTTGATTTCTCTTTCTGAGATGGGGTTATTTAGGTAATTCACTTCCTCTTCAGTTAATCTGGGCAACTTGTGATTTTGTAAATATTCATCCATTTCACTAAGATTGTCATATTTATGTGCATACAATTGGGAAAAATAATTCCTCATTTTTTTATTTCCTCTTCATTGGAGGTAGATTCACCCTTTATATTTTTGATATTCATAATTTCGTTTTCTTCTTTCTTTTTTTTTATCCTATTGACTAAGGGTCTATCAATTTTATTGGTTTTTTCATAAAACCAGCTCTTAGTTTTATTTATTAATTCAATAGTTTTCTTAGTTTCAATTTTATTAATCTCTCCTTTGGTTTTCAATATTTCTAATTATTACTAAATTGGGAATTTTCAATTTGTTCTTTTTCTAGCCTTTTCAATTGCATGTCCAATTCATTGACCTCCCTTCTCTCTGCTTTAATCAAGTATGCACTCAGGGATATAAAACTTCCCCTAAGAACTGCCTTTAATGCATCCCACAAATTTTGGTATGTTGTCTCATTATTATCATTTTCTTGAATGAAATTATTGATTGTTTCTATAATTTCTTGTTTGACCCATCCATTCTTTAGGATTAAATTGTTTAATTTCCAATTAGTTTTTAGTCTATCTTTCCATGGCCCTTTATTGCATATAATTTTTATTGCATCATGATCTGAGAATGATGCACTTAAGATTTCCGCCTTTCTGCACTGGATTGTGAGGTTCTTATGCCCTAGTACATGGTTTATTTTTGAGCATGTACCATGCACTACTGAGAATAAAGTAAATTCCTTTTTATCCCCATTCAGTTTTCTCCAGAGATCCATCATATCTAGTCTCTCTAAGATTCTATTCACCTCCTTAACTTCTTTCTTGTTTATTTTGAGGTTAGATTTATCAAGTTCAGAAACACGGAGATTAAGGTCACCCACTAGTATCGTTTTGCTATCTATTTCTTCCTCTAATTCCTTTAACTTCTCCTCTAGGAATTTGGATGCTATACCACTTGGTGCATATATATTAAGTAGTGATATTGCTTTATTCTCCATGGTGCCTTTCAGTAGGATATAGTTTCCTTCCTTATCTCTTTTAATTATATCTATTTTTGCTTTTGCTTTATCTGAGATAAATATTGCTACCCCTGCTTTTTTTACTTTAGCTGATGCATAATAAATTCTACTCCAACCTTTTACCTTTACCCTGTGGGTATCCCTTTGTTTCAAATGTGTTTCTTGTAGACAGCATACTGTAAGATTATGGTTTTTAATCCATTCTGCTCTCTGCCTCTGTTTTATGAGAGAGTTCATCCCATTCACATTCACAGTAATAATGACACTGTCTCTTCACCTCCATCCTATTCCTCCCCTGTTTATGTTTTTGTTTCTTCCTTCTCCCTTCCCCTCCTTGAAGTTTTCCCTTTTGACCACCCCCTCCCTCAGTGTTCCCACCTGGTGACCCCCCCCCCCTTCTTATCCTACCTTCTCCCCTTACTACTATTTCCCTCCCCTCTAATCCTCCCCTTTAGTCTACTCCTTTATACCCCCCCCCCTTACCCTTCCACTACCTCTAGGACACAATAAATTTTTATACTTATCAGAGTAAGTTACTCCCTGTTTGACTCCAAACCAATGAGAGTAAATTTCAAACAGTGCTCCTCTCCCTCCCTCCTTTTCCTCTATTTAATGAATTTATGTGTCTATTCACATTAGAATCTTAAACTTCACTGATTAAGTTGATCCCTCTTTGAAGCAGAACCAGTGAGAATAGTGTTTAAATGATGTTCCTCTCCCTCTCTCTTTCCTCTCTTCTATTTTACCTTTTCCTATCTCATCCTTTCCTTTTTCCCATTACAATCCCTTTGATCCCCTTAATATGTTTTTTTTAAGTCTTCAGGTTAGTGCATTCATACCCACACCCTCTATCTAAGTATAAATCTTTTGAAGGTCATGATAATCATACAAATTATGCTATTGACAGTTATCAGCTCCACATACAGGGATGTGAACATTTTGCTCTTGTTGCATCCCAAGTAATGAGCAGGTGTGTGTGTGACTGTGGGTGTGTGCACATATGTATGTGTGAGTCTGTGTTTCCCTTGTTTACCTTTTTATGTCTTTCTTGAGTCTTGTAATTGGAGATCAAATTTTCCATTGAGCTCTGGCTTTTTCATCAGCAAAGACTGGAAGTCCCTTATTTCATTAAATGACCATCTCCTTGCCTGAAAGATTATGCTCAGTTTTGCCTGGTAGTTAATCCTTGGTTGTAGTCCTAGCTCTCTTGCCCTACGAAATATCAAATTCCAGTCCCTCTGCTCTTTTAATGTAGAAGCTGCTAGGTCCTGTGTAATCCTAACTGTAGTTCCTCTGTATTTGAATTGTTTCTTTTTGGCTGCTTGTAGAATTTTTTCTTTAATCTTGTAATTCTGGAATTTGGCTACTATATTTCTTGGAGTTTTCAATTTGGGATCTCTCTCAGGAGGAGTCAGGTGAATTCTATCGATAGCTATTTTATCTTCTGATTCCAGGACCTCAGGACAGTTTTCTTTGACAATCACTTGGAGGATGTTGTCTAGGCTGCTTTTTTATCATGGATTTCTGGTAGATCAATAATTCTTAAGTTGTCTCTCCTGGATCTGTTCTCTAGGTCAGTTGTTTTTCCAGTGAGGTATTTTACATTTTCTTCCAATTAGAATAAACAATAGAACCAACTGGTTCTATTGTTTAGAGTCTGTTGGGCTGGTAAACAAAGTGTTGCTTAAATCAATAAGGGAGTACAAAGACCCATTGCATTTCTGAATTATTTCTATTAAGTTGATGGTATCTGGAACAGCAGCAAATGAAGGAGAAATCACCCCATTCAATTGTCTGTAATCCACTGTCATTCTCCATAACCCATTTGACTTTTGTACTGATCAGACAGAACTATTCCATCAAGTGGTTGTAGCAACTAAGACTCCTGCCTCAACATATTCCCTTATAGTGTTGGTAACTTCATACTTCATCTTGCCCATTTGGCACACAATTCTACTGTGTGTGTGTGTGTGTGTGTGTGTGTGTGTGTGTGTATACATATATATATATGTATATATATATATATATGTATATATATATGTATATATATATGTATATATATATATATATACACACACACACATATATAAAGAGAGAGAGATGGGTTCTGGTTTTTGATTCATTCTGTAATCTGTTTCCATTTTATGGGTGAATTCATCCCATTAATATTCCAAGTTATAATTACTAATTGTGCAATTCCCTCAATTCTGTTTTCCCTCAAAGTTTCTCTCTCTCTCTCTCTCTCTCTCTCTCTCTCTCTCTCTCTCTCTCTCCTCATAGTCCAAGATGTTGCTCCAATTGGGAAAAAAACAAAACAAAATTGTGAGTTAGGATATACAAATACACTAAGTAATTCATTCCAAATGGTGAGAATAGTTTTGAACAAATGAGTGGTCAATAAACATGTCTATACTTTGGCACATGCTCCACACAAATGTTTATTTCAAATTAAATAATAGAAATAAAATAAATAAATAATAAAGCTAAGCAAAAATGTATTTCCTTCTGAGTTAGCACAGATTGGTCCAAAGTATCTTTCCTTAAAGATAACTAATTGAACTAAAATAATTTTCCTTAGAAACTCTAGTTCTAGCTAATAGAAAATTAAACCACAAACCAATGAGTAATAATGGTAAAAGAAATTCCATTCTAAATAACTACAAAATGCATTTAGAATTCAGATATATACAATATGAAACCAGAAAACTGAAGATGAAACATACCTCTCACCTCAGCCAGAGAAGTGATGAACTTAAAATAAAGAAAAAGTATGAGCATTTTTGACAAGGCCTGTGTGGGTAATTTTTTTTTCCTGAAATTCCTTTACAAACCTTTGAGAGTGAAGTACGCAGGCATTAAAAAACACCTCATGGCATCACAAGCAAGGAGAAAAAGAGGAAAATTCTCAAGTGATATCACAAAGAAGATGCAAAAAGCAACCACTGACAAGTGTTATCACAGGAGAGGGTTCAATGATATTATGAAAGTGAGGCCAATTATCTCATGGAATGGACAAGCCATTTAAGGAGGGAGTAGAATGGGAATGTTTTCCATATTATGGAATTCAAGGGGGAGGACTAAATTGGAATAAATAAGAATTTGAATAACAGCATTCCCTTTAAGAATTAGGAGAGAGAAGAGACAGTGTCAGAACATTTGGGCACACTCCTTTGGGGTAGTAAAGTGAAAAGATAGAAGGAATTACTAGGTTGATTTAGGGAGAGCTGGAACACTCTAGGAGCATTTTTTTTTTTTTTTTTGCTTTTTGGAGGGTAATTGGGGTTAAGTGACTTGCTCAAGGTCACTGGGCCAGGTTTTGTGTGTGTTTCTGTGTTAAGTGTCTGAGGCCCGATCCTAACCCAGGAGCTCTTGACTCCAGGGCTGGTGCTCTATTCACTGCACTACCTAGCCCCCCCCCCCCCCCCCAAGGAGCATTTTTAAAAGATATGCTTTGTACGAATTTGAATAAAACTAGAATTCATCTAGGGAAAGAAAATTTTGCATTGTCCTGAAAAAAATCTCCATTCTATTTATACCCTATTATAGTAACACCAAACTTCTAAAAGCACAACTATAATATAGTTACCTTAATTCTGCATAATTAAGAAATTATTAGCTGTTCTTCTTTGGGTATAGACAAGAAAGGCAGCAATAGTTGTGAAGCTATTACAGTGGTCAGCAGTCAGGAGTTTGGTTTAACTGTCACAGGAAAGCTGACGACTCTGCCTGAAATGATCCCCACCACATTTTCTTTTTCCATTTCCTGCCTTCAGGAAGCCTAGTGGGTCTGGCTTTACAGAGTTTTTCTCTGGTCTGAATGGGCATGTCCCTGTACTAGGGACATGTGGTTGAAAATGAAATAACAGGAAGGAGATTTGACATTAAGGAAAGAGATGGCAGAACTCTACTTACCAAACTTCCTCCCCCTAACACCAATAACTAATACATTTTTATCCCAGCAAATTCCTGATGATCTAGATTTCTGTAATTTATTTTTTTTTCTATGATTCGAGGGAGTTATACTATTTATGAGTGAAAGGATACTGCTTCATTTCAAGACATTTTGTGACACTAAGAATATGCAACATTGATAATGAGGAAGACAGTGTTTATCCTTCCCCTTCATTCCAGTTGTTCTCAGTTTTAAGAGAATGCTTTTTCTCTGTTCCTCATGTTTTCTGAGTCAGTCCTCTTCTATTTCTGATCAAGGAAGTACCCCCACTCTCTCTCATCCTTGATTTTGAATTGAATCTGCTCATGGGTTACATTTTCCCCTCAATATTTCTGTCTCTGTCCTTTGGCTCCTGTTTGCTTCTAGGGCTTTGTTCATTTTTAGAATTGGAATTCACCTGTTATTCACCTCAGGTGTCTCTCATATCCCTCTTTCAGCTAGAGGAAATGAGGCATGAAATGAACAGGAGATGGAGAGAAAGCTCCCATTGTATCTCTAGGCATCAACTACTGTTTCTACGTAAGAAATTTGCTTAAAAAGGGAAAAAAATCACCTTAAACAGTAAATTTCACTAATCATAGTTTAGAGTATTTTTTATTCTTATGGGCTGCAATCAGCAATAAAAATTTATCAGGTCTCACAAATATAAGAGATTCCATTTACCATCTTTCCTTCTCAAATCTAAACTTGTAAAAAAGAAAGACCCAATTGACAGAAATCCAGTCCACCTGTTGTACTTGAATTTGCAATTTCTCAGAAATTTAAGTCCATTGTTTAGGGACTGAATGACTAAACAATTTCCTTTTCCTAATGTAACCAATATCCTATTTCCAACTTCTTAATGATTAATTCTTAGAATTTTTGAAGATTATTTTGGTTTTTTCTAACTTTCATTATAATTCCAGCCATACCAGACAAAGACTATAAAAAATTGTACAAATTCCCCAAATACAAAAATTTCAAAATATTACCACACTTGGCTCAGAGTGTCCCATTCATCATTTTCTATTCCTTTAACAATATAGCCTTGCCCATGGGGGAACTACAGGGAGAAGAATCTTGGTGGATTTTTTAAAGTGAGAGCTTTGAATCTGCCAATCTCAAAGCTCCATCTCTAAGGCTTGTCTTTTACAGTTAAATATTTTCCCAGTTGGCCTTAGGGTCAGACTTAGGGGCAGGAGATCAGCTAATCTTCTTTGTTATGAGGAAAGGGATTCCCAAAGAGGGGCCCACCTCCTCAGGTCCCCCAATGCCCCACAGGGAGGGGAAGGACCAGAAAGGGGTAAAATCTTTTGCTCCAGTGGATGGAGGTGCCCCTCCCCCAGTTGAGTTTTTAGACTCTGGAAAGTCTCCTTCCTTGGAAGGCCCAGCCCTGCCCAGCCCAGACCCTACAGTCTTAGAGAGAATTTTCCAAGGGGGGTGCTTATGTAAGTCCAAGCCCCACTCTCCTTTCCACTTCAATGGGCAGAGAACTGCTTTCCTCCAGCTCCGCTCTCCTTCCTTCCAATCCCCCACAGGCAGCAGTGGCTGTGGTTTGGGGTGGGGGCCTTCACCTTCTCCTGTCCTGGGCAGCACAGGGTAGAGTTTGGTCAGCCTCGCTCTAGGCCTGACCAGTAACCAGGCTGGCTAGCCGCATCCCCTCTGCCCACAGCCACTGCAATGTGGAAGGGGCAATGTTGCTGCCCCAGCTCCCCCATGGCCCAGCTTTACCCCTGTCTGGGCTCCCCCTGGCCTGGCTTCCCAGTGGAAATCAGAAAAGCTTCCTTGAAGGTGCTCATATGATAACCACTGGAATACACCTGCTTTGCAGAGTAAAAGCAAGAAGGGTTTAAGTGAATGAGCTCACAATAAAACTTTATGAACTGAAAATGGATAGGACATATAAAAAGAGAGACAGACAGACACTAAAAGAACCAGGTGGAACCAGATACAGGCAAAATGTCAATGTCTTGTGTTTGCCTGGAGGATGGGGAACAGATTGTACTCAGGCTATGTCTAGAACCCCAAAAGTTCTCCCAGAAGAGAACAGAAAACAGACGCACCTCCTAATTGGAGGTCCTGAATGCACACAGGGTCCAAAGAGGAGCTGGTCTAAGGCAGGAGGAAGAAGCAATCTTTCCCTCCTTGAGAACTGGAGCCTTGGAATTACATCAGGGGCTATTACCCCTAGGGATCAGGGAAGCAGATACTTGCCTCCAAAGGACAAGAGCTCTTCCTGTTGAACAGTGCCACAGATCACCACAAAATCTCAGTGGGGCCTGCAAATGTTTTGCTGAAAAAGAAGCCAGACAAGAGACCCCTCCCCCGCCCAGAGTAAAATTTGGAATTGGACTTTATTTCACATGGGACTGACAGTGCAAGGCCCAAATCAAACAGTGCTCTGCAGGGACAACATGTCAGCTTTTAAAGGGATACCACACAAACAAAAACTTGCAAAGGCCAAGAACAGAGATTGGTGAGTACACACCTCAAAATTCCCACCTGTGCAAGTTTCCCTGACCTGGAAGTCTGCTCAGTCCCATGGATGTGTGCTGAATGGGCAAAGGCAGAGATCTGTTGGGAGAGGGAACAACTGACCTGGAAGTCTGCCCACCTGCACAAGGTGGGTCAAGGCTGGGGGAATGGGAAAATCAGGCACTACAAAACAGATCACTTAGAATAACATATCAAGTATGAAGCTTAAAAATTTTCAGGGTCTCTGATTTCTTCCCAATTCACAGTGAAAATATACACCATCCATCCATCCATCAATCCTTCTATCTATCTATCTGTCTGTCTGTCTGTCTGTCCATTATCACTGTCAAGTTTTGGTTCCATCAAAGGGCTGCAGTTGCAGATCTAGAGAACCTCATGTGGTCATGAGGGCCTGGATTATCCACTCCTCCCTGATGAGTGATATCCCTTCATTTTCCAATTCTTAGACATCACAAAAGAGTGGCTATAAATGTTTTTGTATCCACAGTTTCTTTCCCCTTTTTCATAATCTCATTGGGATATAGATCCAGTCGTGGTACTGGTGAACCAAAGGGTAAGCACAGTTTGATTACCCTTTGGGCATAGCTTGAAATTGCTCTCTAGAATGGTTGGGTCGGTTTACAACTCCCTTGGAAGTATATTTGGGTTCCAATTTCCCCACATTTTCTTCAACATTTGTCATTTTAATTTTCTGTTATATCCACTCATGTGATAGGTGAAGGCTGGCACCTCAGGATTGTTTTGATTTGCATTTCTTGGTGGGAGGGGAAGGCATAGTGACCAATACTGCTGGGTCTCGTTGAAGAAAACTGGCTGGCTTCTTTTGATCCACTGAGTGGGGTGCTCCTCAGTGTGATTTCCCTGTTCTGCTGAGTGTGAGCTGGCTGGGCAGAGCAGGAGAGCTGGCTTCTGTGGGGCCCATGAGGGAAAGAACAAAAATAAGCAAGAAATAAAAGCAGACACCTTCCATCTGCCAGTGTGATCCTTACTGACACAAAGCTCTCATGTATCTGGGTGGGAAGGCAGGGGGTGCTCCAATGATTTTAATTAATCAGTTGCAAGACGACACAAGGCAATGGATATAATAACACTTTTGAGATCAGATGGAAAAGAATATGGTTCATAATATTTTAACTGTTTCATTTTGGTTGTAAGAAAAAACCTGGACATCATTTTTTAAAATTTGATTGAAATAAACAAAACATTTTTAAAAAGAAGAGGCTGGGTTGTGCTAATTGGTTATTGTAAATTATTATATGTAAAAGCAGAGAAAGGTTTCTGGAAAGAATGTAGAGTGGTCATTTTACCCATTCCTGAATACATTATTGGAATTACATATTGAGAGGTATGACATTAAATTTATCTGAGTGGCAATAACAATTTGCATTAAGAAAGATGAGAATTAATACAGTTTTAGTTAGAAAAATAAAAATTGACACAATCACTTTAACTGAACATTCTGAAGTAATTACATTAAAGCAGTATTGAGTGTCAGGTGTCCAATTCTGTGAGAAGACTGGGTACTCATTACCCCGGTTGTAATTGGGATTCCAGATCTTAATATGACTTCTTGGACCAGAGTAAGATTTTTTCAGTCTCTACCAAAGCACAATATACATCTAACAACTGCATTTAAGAGAGGTATATTCAACTCCAGATAAAGGGATTTTCATAGACAAAATCCAAAGGGCACATTTCAGTCATAAACTCTAGGTTGCATAGTCAACCTATACAGTCACTTGTAAATCTACCCAGCTGTTTTGCATATGCCATAAATATAGGGTAAATTGTATAGGCCAAAAGATTTATCTTGTTCAAGTCCCCAGTTGCATACATATTTCTTCCTAGTAACTTTACATAAGGGTTTCAAAATTTGTTCCAGATGTAAAATGTGGTGCCAGCAATATTCAAATGATCCTATAAGCTTTTGGACCTCTTTCTTATATGTAGGAATAGGAAAATCTGGAATCTTGTGTCAGGCTTGAACAAGAATCTCTTGCAGCTCCTTGTTCCATTGTATACCCAAAAACTTTATGATTTGAGCTGTCCCTTGAATTTTGTGGGGTTATATACCCACCAGTTGCTTTTTGTATTCTCAATTCTTTTCCACTTCTTTTACATTTTTTCACTGTATCATAATATAATTTATGTAGTGGGTAACCTATACACCAGGTAACTCTAATTCATCCAAATGTTGAGCCATAATCCTATGACACATAAGGGGCTATGCAGTTATCCACATGGCAAGTGGGTAAAAGTATGCTATCTGCCCTGCCAAGTGAAAAAAAAATGGTCCCGTTGTTTAAAATCTGTTGGGGGTAGTAAAGAAAGTGTTGCTTAAATCAATAACAGAGTACAAAGTCCCGTTACATTTTTTTAAATCTTTCTATTAAGTTGATGGTGTCCGGAACAGCAGCAAAGTAGTCAGAAATCACCCTATTCAATTGTCTGTAATCCACTTTCATTCTCCACAACCCATTTGACTTTTGTTCTGATCAGATATCAAGTGGTTGTAGGGACTAAGACTTGTGTCTCAACACATTCCTTTATAGTATTGGTACCTGCATCTTACCCTCCTGGCACACAATTCTGCTTTAAAATAATTACTTCAGAACATTCAGATAAAGTGATTGGAACCACTTTTATTTTTCTATCTAAAATTGTATTAATTCCTATCTTTCTTACTGCAAATTGCTATCTCCAGGTAAATTTAAAGTCATACTTCTCAGTACATCTATTCCAATGATATATTCAGGAATGGGCACAATGACCACTCTACATTCTTTCTTAAGTAATTGTCCAAACTTCATCCTTATTTTGAGTAGTGTGGCTGATATTTCATTCTCTCCCAATGCTGTGATGGTAATAGGAATTCCATGTTTGAATTTATCAGGGTTCCCATATATAATTGAAGCCACCACCCAAGTATTTACAAATGTCCTTGTTACAGGATATGATTCCTTTATCTAATACATGGTCAAGTTGATATGGGGTCTGTAATCCCATCTATCTATTTTTTTTTTAATCTGAGATGGAACTTGTCCAATTTCTTATTGTCTGTGAAGGTATAACAAACTTGGCTGTAAGGATTCAGGCAGATTTGTAGGGACAATTCTTAATTCTCTACTCTGTCTAATATTAATCTCCTTTTCTTGGTACATTTTATATAGTTCATTAGTCAGAATACCATCAGTTCTTTCCAAAATCTACTCCTGTTCTCAATAAAGTAAACAATTCTTTTCTAGTTAATCTATTCTGACTTTGAATCTGCTGGTATTTGCCCTTCTGTCTCAAAGAAATTTGTCTTTTTCCCATTCCCCTGAGTAACATGGCTGTGAAATCTTATCCAGTACCTCCAATAGAGATTTCCCTATTTCACCAATAAGTAGGTTCAGAATTAGTTTCTTATAAGCAGGAGGAGTCATATTCACTATGATATTTCTATGAGAAACTGCTAAGGGGATATCATGATAAGCATCTGCATCTATGACCCTGATAGCTGTCTTCATTACCTCCTCCTTTAAATTTCCCCTAGAGTGCCTAAGTGAATACCAGGGTCTCTCTCCTCAAGGCCACATAAAACCAGCAGTTTACATTTTATTGCATCCATCTGCTTCTAAAGCTACCTGCTTAGTGGTTTTGTTACCTCCTTGCATATGGTAATCCCTAAATGCTTGCTGTGCAAAAGGATTCTGACTCATGCTTATGAATTTCAAACAATCCATGCTATTTACTAATACTACTATGGTCCCTTCATCACCGATTCTCACCATCCAAGACACTAAGGATTCTCCCATCCCTTGTGTGAATCAAGTGAATATGTCAGCAACCTCTTGCTGAGTGAAATCCTCATTTATCTCCCTGAACTTTGTTTGGCCTCCCTGATTCTCCTGCTTTCTTCTCAGTATGGGGCATACTCAGTGTTATATTTCTGAGAGCGGATCTGAACTCAGGTCCTCCTGAGTCCAGGACTAGTGCTCTATTCACTGGACCACTTAGCAGACCCAGTTTTTTTTTTTAAACTTAGATTTAACAAAGAGATAAAGAAAATGTTAATAATGTCAATTAAACTTAAAACTGTATCGTGCATTCCTTTTTCTTGCCTGGAAAGCCAATGTTAGGAACAATTTATCAGCATACCAAAATTCCCCAAGTTCATATCCCTCTGAGCTTGAAGAATGGAGGCACAAAATGGACAGAGAAAAATAAAGCTTGTTAAGCCTCCTGAAACTCTGAAACTTTGAGGAACAGTATATTCTACGTTTTCTGCTTCTTTGGAGTGGTGGCTGTTAAATCATCTGTGATCCTAACTTGGACTCCTCAGTACTTGAATTCTTTCTGGTAGGTATACTTGTAGGTATTTTTTCCCCAAACATGGAAAATCTGGATTGTAGCTATAATATTACTATAGGTTATAATTTGGAGTTATGTTTCAAGAGATGACCAATCTATCTTTTTCTAATTCTATTTTGCCCTCTGATTCTTTTTATCATGTAAATTTCCCTTTTTTCAAAAATTTCCTTTAATGTCTTCCTTCCCCACTCAAGAGACAACTACATTAGATACAAATCAGTATACATATGTGAAATTATTATTGCTCAGCTCTTCTCTAGATATAGAGGGTATCTTTCTTCATGTATCCTTTATATTTATTTTGGGTATTTATAATAAATAAAATAACATATTTGGAAAAAGTTGTTCTTAAAAATATTGATATTACTGTATACAAAATTCTCTTGCTTCTTCTCATTTCACTCTTGATTATCTTATGCCAGTCTTTCCATCTTTTTTTCTAAAACCATTGAGATCATCATTTCTTATTGCAAGATAGCATTCCATCAAAAGCATATACCACAACTTGCTCAACAATTCCCCAACTGATGTTCACCCTGCAAATTTCTGCTCTTTGCCACCACAAAGAGCTACTACAAATATTTCAGAACATATAAATTCTTTTCCTTAATTATCTTCAGAAATAGACCAAGTAGTGGTATTGCTGGGCCAAAGGGTATCAACAACTATGTAATAAATACTGCACATCATTTTCAAAGCTACCCTGCTCTTCTGTACTTCTTTCTAAATTTATTTTTGTTCTCTGCTGTGCACTTTTTAATTTTTTCTTCTTCCCTCCCCACTTCACATCAGAGATGGATACCATTAAACACAAAAATGTTGATGCCTCCATGGGGGAGGAGGAGGAGAAAATTTGGAACCCAAGGAAATGTGGTACTAAATGCTGTAAACTAAAAATAAGTAAATTATTTAAAAAAGTAATATAAATAACACAAATATGTTTGTATGTATGTCTATATAAGTATATATGTGTGCTTGTTCATGTATGTATACATACTATACATGCTCCTATTTCTCATTTCTTTCTATGAATATGGATAACATCTTCCTTCCTAGGTGTTTTCTAGATGATTTGAGTATTTATAATACTCAAGATGACTTAGTCATTCAAAGTTTTCTTAGAACAATTGCTCTTATGTATACAATGTTCTTTTGATGCTGTTCATTTCACTCTTCATTATTTCAGTTGTTCCATGTCTTGTTTTGCTTTTTGGTTTTTTTTTTTTTTTTTTTTAGTTTTTGGAGGGGGAAGGTAGGGCATTTGGGGTTATTTGACTTTCCCAAGGTCACACAACTAGTTTTGTGCTGTGTCTGAGGGCAGATCTGAACTCAGGTCCTCTTGACTCCAGGGCCAGTGCTGCATTCACTGAGCCACCTAGACACTCCTTCCATGTTTTTCTAAAATTCGCCAATTCATCATTTCTTATCTCACAGTAGGATTATATATAATCTTATATCACATCTTGTTTAGCCATTCCCCAATGTTGGGCATACCCTCGATTTCCAGTTCTTTGCTATAACAAAGAAAGCTGCTGTAATTATTTTTCTACCTATAAGTTCGTTTCCTTTTTTCCTTAATCAGCTTGGGAAGCAGACCTAATAGTGATGTTTCTGGGTGAAAGGTTATAAACACTCTTTAAAACTCTTTGGGCATAGCTGGCAGAGCCAAGATGGAGGAGGAGAAACAGCATATCCATGCAGCTCTGGCTCCTGCCACTTCCAATTCATGTAAAAGAAGCCTCTGAACAAACTTTGGAGCTATAGAACCCACAAAATGACACTGAGGAGCTAACCTCCCGCTGAAGACAGCCCAGCAGCTTGGCAGAGGGCAGCCAGAACAGTGCTCTGGGAGCCAGCCCCAACCCTGAGTGAGCCAGAAGTTTTAGTCCCAGCGTAGCCTGACTAGAAACCAACTGGAGGGACTTCAGAACACCAGCAGCTGTGGCATTTCAAGAAATATCAACACATAGATGCCAAGGACAAAGTGAGAGGTCAGTGCAGTGTGGACTTTGGGACCTACAAGTTGGGAGAGCATGTTGGCCTCTTCACCCAGGACAACAAGCCACAGTGTAGTGATGCTGGAAAACCCTCAAGGTCTCTTTTAAGAACTTTAAATGGATTATGTGGCAGTGGCATATGACTGCCCAGCATGAGGTAGCCTCATCAGAGAAGATGCTGTGCTGTAAGGGAAAAGCAGAATGCCAAAAGGTCAAAAGAAATGCAAGATGCAACCATATAGAGAATCTGACCCAGATGTTCACATGGACTACTTTTGCCAAATATGTGGCAGAACATTCTGAGCTCCTATTGCTCTGATCGGCCACAGTTGGACACACTATAACTTAGTGATGTCCTTTTGGTCCTCTTCAAAACGAAGGACAATAACCAACCAACACTGGTGAATGGTATAAGACATTGGTCTATGCCCAGTGGCTGTCAGACTGCTCTTCAGTTTCCCTAATGATTTTGACCAAATAAGGAATTTTCAGCCCAAAAGCTTAAATATTCACATTTATCAAATACAACTTTACTATAACCATTTGCTACTTTATGTTGGGTGTCTACTCTATTCCACTGATCAATTCATGAAATTCTTTCTATGTTTTACATGGAATATCGTGCTCAATATTTCTTATAGTATAATAGAATTCCATCAAAATCAAACAGCACAACTAGTTCAGTCATTGCTCAATTGACTGACATTCCTATACTTACCAGTTCTTTGCAACCAAAAAGTTTTCTATAAATATTTTAGAATATATAGGTTATTTTCCTTTTTCCCTAATCATCTTTGGAAACAGATCTAGCAGTGTTATTGTTGGGCCACAGGTTATAGGCAGTTTAATAACTCATTGGGCATAATTCCAGATTGCTCTCCAAAAGGGTTGAATCAGTTCATATTTCCAACCAACAATGCATTGGTACCTGAGAATTTTATGAACACATGCATTTTCTAACTTTTTATCTTCACTGCTAAATATTTATTGTTTTACTAGTGCCACTGGGGGTAAGCATTCAGAAAACTCACTCTGATCCCAAAAAGAGAGAGAACTACTTTACAGCTTGCTACTTTACTAAACACAGAAAACTTTTTTTTAAATCAGGTTTTTTGTTTAAGAGAATATACAAGGTTACCACCTTTTGTGGTAGCAATTATTAAATCTGTGACTCAGTTTGACAGTGTTATATTGCTATTCCATAAAAGAAGAATTGGAACCACTAGGGCAATCTCTAATCAATCCTAAAATAAGTATCTACTATAGGAAATCTGCAAGGCAGATGTTAGTGCCTTTCCCATCTATCCTTATAAAGATGAAAGAGAAATGACTGGAGTCCAACTCTTCAGATTTCAGAAACTGAGACCCATAATTTAATGGCTTTATTCTCTCTCAACAAATTTCTTTATAATTCACTTAAATAGAAAATTTCTTAAGTTTTCTCTGAATGATCACATTAGGAGTCACTCAGCAATTAATTGATCAGAAAATGAGCTTTTTACTTTTTGACTTTTGTCCATTTTTCAACATTAGTACTATAAAGTTACAAATGAAGTCACTACCAACTGTAGCGGAATAGTCCTTTCTAGCCAGTGTTTGCACAGAGAAAATTGTGGTGTTTCCACTGGAAGTAAGTGTTAGGTTTCTCCTTGATATTGCTCAAAGGAATTTGCTCCCACATAATCATCTTGGCATTTTTCCCACCTTTCCTTGTGTTGATCCAAGGAAACAAATGGTTGGGATGGAAGGCTGATGTCCCCAGTGGACATATGGGAGATTGCATCTGGGACTTTTCCTGTGAAGATGTCTTTACCAACAAACAAATGCTGGAGAAAGGCAAAATGTTGCTGGTGAAGATATCCCACCACATGATGAGGAATTGTGGGTCATGCTGTGATCATGAATGCTATTCCTGAAATTTTTCCTTTGGGGATTGTAAGTAAAATTCCATGGTTTGATTCACCTCAGGAAAAGCATGAATTTTGCATTTTCCTTAAATTAGCAGCATTAAAGCAAATGCTTTAAATGCTGGATGGCAGAAGTATATAGAAATGCTGCTTAGGTTATAAATAAATGCCAGAGCTTTCTGATATCTGTTGCTGCCCAACTGCTAGAGAAACGTTACTCAAACCCTGGTCCCCATCATCAAAGCTTCCTTGTTCAGAGGCCATATGTAACAGCTGGTTGTATGTTTCAGTGGATGGTCATTATAACAAAGACTCCAGAACTCAAACAGTCAGAAGAACATCTTAAGTCTGGTGCTGCTGATAGCAAATCTCTCTAAAAAAAACTCATCAACACTTGCTAGTAAAATCTCCATCCATGAACACACATTTTGAATACTGAATTAGTGACCAGAAGTAGGGTTTGGTTAACACGACACCCAACACAGACCTGGGATTTTTCATTAAGGTTAGATGAGCTGGATCCTCATTGTCCAATATGTTGACTATAATGAACACATTGAAAATCTTCTCTAAACTTTCCTGTTATGCTGTTGGGGAGGCAGTGACTGGTCACTGTTGAGAGCAGGAACCTAGAGCACTGTGGTGAGTAAGCACCTGAGAGGAGCAAATAGAACTTCCTTACTTTTAAAAAGGAAATTAAATCCTTTTTAATAAATTATTCTAGCAATGTCTGTCTATTTGCCTTAATAATTTTTGGGCTATGTTGGTCAGCAAATCACTATAAGCTTCTTATGTAATTTCAGTTTTCATGATTCCAGGTCCTAAAATCCTCTAGGGTTGATTAATGAACTCCCTTGCATCAGCTAAAGGAGGAAAGTATGAAAATTTCTTTACATTTCCTTACAAGCTGTGAATGGGACATTCTTTTATCTATGTAAAGGAATGCTTAATCTATGCATTTGAGAGAAATAATTATTTCTCTTTTATGTTTGATAATTAATTATTTAAATAAGACAAAGGCTTTTCCCTTTTTCTACTTCCTCATTCAGAAATCACCCCCTGTGGGTTAGTCAGGTAACCTTTGAAGGGAATGGCTGATACTAAGTGTGAGAACTCCTATCTATTCGAAAGATAAAGTTAGGGGAATTAATGTATTGCAACACATTTTGTTTTACTCAGACAGGACTGGAAAAATGTGTATTCTCTCTTTTATCAGGCAGGGAATATGCATGTAAGTAATTCTTTTTGTCCAAAATCAAGTAATCAGAGTCACATACCCCACACCCTCATTACATTAAGTCCACCTCTTATTACAATATTCATTCCCTCACTGTTAACCATTCAGAGTTGATTCCAACCTTCAGGACCACCCAATTTTCCATGGACATTGAGTTGATTCCATGAGGGATCTTTGATCTAAGAGAGATAGTCAAATGATGATCCTATTGTTAACAGCATGCTAGCATTATTTTTTTTTTTTGCCTTTTTTTTTTTTGGAGGGCAATTGGGGTTATATAACTAGCCCAAGGTCACATGGCTAGGTTTTTTTGTTTGTTTGTTTGTCTGTGTGTTAATTGTCTGAGGCCAGATCCAAACTCAGGTCCTCCTGACTCTGTGGCCGACGCTCTACTCACTGAGCCACCTAGCCACCCTTATGCTAGCATTATAAATAAAATGATTAATTACTGAGAAACAATGACTCTCTAAACTTTTATTGTCACATATAATGTTTGTGTGATTGTTGTATGCACAGAATACTGAGAAAATTAAAGTGAATCCTGTATGATTTTCTTATTGATCCTATTTAATTTAATTGATTTTGCCATGTAAATTACTACTTAGTCTCTCTCTAAACTTAATTCAGAAGTCCACTGACCTGTAATGGGTTAAGTTTAGGAATCCAGTTGTCTTGCTTCCCACTGTTCTCTTCTTGCCTCAAGCAATTCTACAAACCTTGGAGGATATGGTGTGTCATAAGGAAGTTGGGCCTAATATATTTCGAACACTTTCAGTCCTTCAAAGTTGTCTGGTTTGAAGGGGAAGAGCCAAGATGGCACAAAGAAGCAGGAAAACTCCATTAGCTCTCCCCATAACCACCTCAAAGAACTATAAAATATGACTCTAAACAAATTTTAGAGCTACAGAACCCACAAAGTGACAGAGAGAAACAAATCTCCTGCTGAAGGCAGCCCAGTAGGTCTACATGATGGGTCCATCACAGCTTTCTTGGAGCCAAGCCCAGGTGTGCTTGAGCCTGACTTGGTAGGCCCAGGGTAGCCCCAAACAGCAGTGGCTAGAGCTGACTTTAGGACACTGGATCACAAGCACTTATGGTGGTTTCAAGAATTATCAACCCATAAATTCCAAAGACCAAGTAAAAGTTTCAGTGTAGAACTCTGTTGGAACTAGAGGGGTTAGAGGCATGGTCCAGCCTCTACCCGTCAGGGAGAAGCAACAGGAGTTGTGCCAGTCATGCAGCCGCCTACACATGGCTGTTTCAGAGCTCCTGGCCTGCAGATCATAGGAGGGTCAAGTGACCATCCAGAAGGGAATCACTCTTGCTTTAACCTGTCTGATTCTGGATAGCAGTCTTGGCTGGTGGTCCTGATGTGTGTGACCAGTATTTCAGAGCATTTTGAAGCTGGAGAGATGGTGTCATCCTAATAGCTCTGGCAGTTGTGAAAACCCCAGCAGTTTAGGACAAATCTCTCCCCTCTGGTAGCATAGTTGTACTGTGGCAAAGAGCTCAAAAGTCAAGTAATTAAATGGTAACATGAGCAAGTAAAGCAAGCACAGCAATATAACTTTTGATTTCTTTTTTGGGGATGAATATTATCAAAGCATGGAATGGGAAGAAGACAACAAAGTCAGAACTCCTGCACCAAAAGCTTCCAAGAATAATATCAATTTGTTATAGTCCATGGAGGAGCTCAAGAAGGATTTTGAAAATCAAATAAGAGAAGTGGAGGAAAAATTGGGACAAGAAATGAGAATGATGCAAGAACATCATGAAAAGAGCGTCAACAGCCTGACTGAGGAAAATAACACCTTAAGAAACAAATTAAATCAAATGGCAAAAGAGGCCCAAAAAGCCAATGTGGAGAAGAATGCCTTGGAAAGCTGAATTTTCCAGATGGAAAAAGAATTTCAAAAGCCCACTGAAGAGAATAATTCCTTGAGAATTAGATTGGAGCAAATGGAAGCTAATGACTTTATGAGAAATCGAGATATTATTGAACAGATCCAACCAAATGAAAAAATAAAAGGTAATGTGAATTATATCATTGGAAAAACCAAAGTTGACTGGTTTGCTGTCTAAATAAATGTGGGTCATTTTCTTGAACTTTATAAGTGGACTCACTTAATAACAACTTCTCAGACAGGAAAGGGAGAGGAAGAGGGTTGTTGCTAGCCCTCAATTCCAATTTCCAACCAATTATGTTGTTCCCTGCACCTCATGTTTAGAACTGATTAAGTTCCCCTCAAGCACATAATGTCACTTATTCTAATCTGTTCTTCATTCTTTAGCTTCCAAAAACCTATAAAAAGGGAGCTGTCCTTTTGCTTGTGGTCATTGACTGGAGACTGAGGTGGCCATTACCTCATCTTGTTCTCAGGTTATCAGTCCTGATAAAAGAATGTTATCTTGTTTAGAAATGTGACTTAATTTACCTTTTTGTTAAATTTAACTCACAACAATATTTAATAATATGTTATATGTCATATGGATATTTTTTTCTTAATGTGTTAAAATGTGACATAACATGGAAATCATGGATAGAACACATCTCAGCAATACTGGAGAGTCTCATTCAGGAGGGAACAGAAGGTCAAAAGAATAACAAGCATTTATTAAGTATTTACTCTGTGCCAGGAGTGGTGCCAAGGACTGAGGATGTAAAAGCAAAGTCCCTGCTTTTAAGGTCAGTCTCATTCAGGGAAAGAGCATGAAAATAATTTTTCACATAATATGTATGGTATGTGTGTATGTATGTGTATATGTATACCTGAAGCACAAAGACATTGGAATTAGAGGGGGTGGAGAAAGTAAAAGAGGGCTGGATTTTAGGAGAAATTTGAAAAACACCAAAAGGGTCAGGAGGCAGCAGTGAGGAGGAGAAGAACTGCAACCAGTGAAAACCCATAAAGTAGGGAAATGAAATCTCTTGTGAAAGGAACAGCAAGGAGGTCAGTGTTACTGAATTGCCAAGTATGTGGAAGGAAGGTAGAATAAGGTATGAAAGACAGGAATGCACCATGTTATGAAAGCCAAATAGGATTCTTACTTTATCCTGGAGGTAATACAGAGTCTCTGGAATTTGGGGGAAATGGACAGACCTGTGCTTTAGGTACATTATTGTGACAAATGAGTTTAGCATGGACTGGAGTGAGGAGAGTACTGAGGCTGGGGGAACAAGCAGCAGGCTGGAATAATAGTCCATACTGAGCTGGTGAGAATCTGCCTCAGGATAGTTTCAATTCCTGAGGAAGGAAAGGAGAGTTCACTAGATATGTGATGAAAGTAGAGTTGACAAGACATAACTACTCTTTGAATATTGAGGGGGGGGAGGGAGAGTGAGAGTGAGGCATTGAATTCATTGAAAAACTGCTTTCTCCTGGGACAGAAGAAAAAAAAGCACAGGCCATAAATAGAAATGGTTCAGATTCACTGTACATCTGTTACTGGATCTAGGCATCTTGTACTCTGTGCACCATGAGCTCAGCCCCTTCTGTACTCACTGGCACCTCACCTCTTGGCAGGGGAAGTTTCTGTCTGCTCTCACATTGCTTTTCCTCACTGTGTCTCTTGCACAGTAATACACAGCTGTGTCCCCAGTATTAAGGGAATTCATCTGTAGATATAACGTGTTGCCATTATCTCTGGAGATGGTGAAGCGATCTTTCACAGCATCCGCGTAGTTTGTACTACTTCCATAAGTATTTGCAACCCATTCCAGTCCCTTCCCTGGAGCCTGGTGGAAGCAGCTCATGTAGTAGCTGCTGAAAGTAAATCCAGAAGCTTTGCAGGAGAGACGCAGAGAACCCCCGGGTGGCCTCACATCTCCCCCAGACTCCACCAGTTGCACATCACACTGGATACCTACAAGACAGAGACATTGCATTAAAGTCAATAGCCACATTAAATCACCATTTCATATTGTTCCCTCACTCTCCACAAAACTACCTTGGAATATACTCAGAAGGAAAATCCAGTTCAGCCTAAATTTCATGGTAAGTTTCTAGCTTAGTGCTCTAGGGCACAAAGAGCTTGAGCTTGTCTCCCAGAGATACAGGTCCAGGTTTGGGGCTGCTTTTCATCCCAATAGGGAGGGACCCAATTTGACTTAGTGTCAATCACCCCACATCACTTCAACAAGTGGATCACATGTAGCAGGCCTTTCTGTGTTTCTAATAAACCTCTAAGCAGCCTTAATCCCATCTCTGTCCAAATCCTTCAATCCCCTTTTATTTCCAATAAGAACAGACTGAATCGGTTTCATGAATCACTTTCTTCTCAAGGTCTCTTGTCCTGATCCTTGGCACTCTACTGCTGCCTGAGTCTACTTTTTGTTTCCCTTTACCTGCCATCACATTGCACTTCAATTAATGGCTCCCAGTCCCAGTTATATTCACCCATTGTTTTGCTAGAAGCAGTTCATAATCCGTATTTCATTCTTCTAAAGTCATGATGCACATTAATAAAATTCCAAGTCTCTTCCCAAAAGCACCTTGTCCTCAGAGGGACATATGCTGTTTGATGGGACAGAGAAACTTTTATCCTCTGTGACACTGACCTAATTTTCTTACTTATGGAGCAGGTATTGATTGCTCAGATCTCTGAGAGGATCCTCCTATTTCAAATACCATTCTCATTGTCTGAAATATAAAACCTTGATTCCACCTGCTGTACACGTTTTTTTCATTCTTCCTTCAACTTTCTTTCCTTATCTTTTTTTCAGAAGAGAATTTTGTGATTTCAGGGCCCTTATGCTTTTAGAGATCTAGATTTAGAGATCTTTTAGAGATCATCATTATCATAAATTCAGTGGGGGAAAAAAAGCCACAAATTCCTCCTTTGGGCACTATTATATCTATGGAGTCTTCATCATAAAGCATGGAATCTGAACCACATCTATTTATTTTCTCTCCCTTGTTACTGTTATTTTATTTGAGGTGACTCCTTCTTTTTCTATTAAGCTTAATTTATAATACTACAATGTTTTGAATGGGGATCAACTACTATAGAAGGAAAAGTTCATGATGATCCTCTTCAAGTGCTAAGTCCATAGCATTATTATTTTAGACATGCTAGTATGAGGGTCTTAGCCTTTTTGATTTTTTCCTTTTCAGACATAAAATTATCACCCTATCTGTCCTATTCACATATAGTAATGTTTGCAACACTTGGGAATGTTTCATTCACTATTTGCAAATGACATTTAAAGAAATGTTCATTTTTTTTACTACATGAACAATTTAATCCACGAGGGTATTTGGGATCCTTGCTCTCATAATGAAGGCAAATGATGCCATATGAGCAAGGTCTAGATTAACTCTGTCCCTTGGGTTGTATACAAAAGTAATATGGGGGCAGGTAAGTGGCACAGTGAATAGAGTACCAGCCCTGGAATCAGCAGAACCTGAGTTGAAATCCTGCCTCAGACACTTAATACACAAAAAACTAGCCATGTGACCTTGGGCAAGTCACTTAACTTGCCTTGCTTTCCTTCATCCTAAAGGAAAAAAAAGTAATCTAGTTAATTTTGTAACTAGTAGATGGAGAGTCAGTTCTGCAGTCAGCAGCTGAGCTAAGGAGAAAAACAGGCTCAGGGAAGGCAATTTAAAAACCTACCCAGAGGAGGAGCCAAGATGGCAGAAAGGAAGCAGTAACCTCACTGAGCTCTTTCATCACTAAGTCTCAAAGGGTGAATATGAACGGATTCCAGACTGATGGAGCCAACTGGAAGATGGGGTGTGGCAGAGTCCAGCCCCGGAGGTTGCCCAGTGTGTACGGACAGGACAAGCACAGAGAGTGTGGGGTCTGCACAGCTCAGACCTAAGAGCAGACAAGCAGACTTCACCAGAGAGAGAAAAAGCCCCAGCCGGCAGAATTACCAAGGACGAATCACAGTCATCTCCCCTTCATCTCAAGACGTGATGGGAGGAGTCATTGGAGCCAGGTAGGAGAGTTGGGCCCCCAGGGGAGAGAGAGGCTTCTCTGGCTGTATTTGGCCCCTAGCCTGGAAGGTTAGAGACTGCCTGCCTGTATAATACAGGGGCTGGAATTCTAGCTCCTCTGATCCTTCCATCCCTCCTTCATGAAGCAGAAAACCCAAAGATAAGTCTCCCACCCAGATTGAAATCCCAAGTTAATGAAAATAGCCCCAGGCTTGAGAGTCTCCAAGAAGGGGTGTAACTGAGATAGCCAGGAGTCTGAAGAGAAGAGACAGAGGGGTCGCAACAAGCTCCACCTCACCTCACCAACAAAAGCCTACTTACAGCTCAGGGGTATAGAGGCAGAAATCTGAAGTGGTCAGACTCATCCCCACCTACACATTACATTCCTCACTCTCTTCCCTGACTTAGCCATAAACTATCCACCCAGAGGTATTCAAAGTCAAGGATCAGGCCCTAAATTCATAGCCTGAAAAACTAAGAAACAGGAAGTCACAATGGAAAAGAAGGAAGCTGAGAAGGAGAAGGGGAAGGCAAGAAAGTCTATTCGAGCCTACTATGCAGGACAAGAACAACCAAATACACAGGACAATATAGACTCTCTACCCACACCTGAGACCATAGAAGGAAACATGATCTGGCCTCAAGCCCAAATAGCATTCCTGTAGGAGCTTAAGAAAAATTTTAAAGACAAAATCAGGGAGGTGGTGACCAACTTGGAAAAACATCTCAGTGAATAAATTGGAGAAAATACCTCCCTAAAAAAGGAACTTCAAAAACTAACTGAAGACCATAATTTGCTAAAAATTAGAAACAAGCAAACTGAAATTCAGAACTCTATGATGCAGCAAGAGTGAATCAAACAAAAGAAGACGATTGAAAAATTGGAAGAAAATGTAAAATATCTCACTGGAAAAATAACTGACCTAGAGAATAGATGCAGGAGAGACAACCTAAGAATTATTTGTCTACCAGAAAGCCATGACAAAAAAAGCAGCCTAGACTACAACCTCCAAGAGATTGTCAAAAAAACTGTCCTGAGGTCCTTGAATCAGAAGATAAAATAGCTATTGATAGAAGAATAAAGAATAAATATTGCAATACAAAGGAAAACTAATCAATACATGATGCAGCAGAAGGCTCTATGGATTTCTAAGCACTCTTGGGAAGTGATGCCATGGAGCTACAGCAGAATGTTTCCTAATGGTGCAAGAAAGAAATGAGTTGTAAAAGTTGAACTTATCTATTCATATCAAGATAGCTGGGCTACTGTGGTTGACAATATCCACTGCCCCTCAAGTAAAATTTCTGGGGTTCACAGCATGACATATTTCCCAAGGTCAGCGACAGTCTCCTGGCACTTAAACTCCTGACCAACAGAAGAATGGACACCCACTTAATAAACTCTTTAGATGCTGAAGACAGCATATCCCCCACCTGGAGAAAATTCTGAACTCCCTTGATATTGTGCCACACCAATCTGTACATTAAAAATAGTTCACAAGACAACAAGAACCTGTAGAAGCTGCTCAGAGGACAGCCCAGGCCTTACTGCTAATCTCCCTGCTGGCAAATGATACTACAAAACTGCAAATATCCATTATTAACAGTGATGCAAATTGGAATTTATGGCAATAATACACAGGTGATTATATACACCATTCAGATTCTGGACCTTGCCATATCTCCCCTATCTCTTCAAATACCAGTGCAATATTTACAGCACCCAAGATCAAAATAAAGACTGTGACTATAAATATTGCATGATGTTCAGTCATAAAATATACCAAACTCTCCAATAAGAGAAGTAGAGGAAAAACTGGGAAGAGAATTGAGAGTGATGAAAGAAAATCATGAAAAACAAGTCAACAGAGACCAAAAATATATTGAAGAAAATAACAACTTAAAAAATACACTAATTCAAATGGAAAAAGAGGTCCAAAAAGCTAATGAAAAGAAGAATGCCTTAAAAATCAGAATTGGCCAAATGGAAGAGGAGGACTAAAAGCTCACTGAAGAAAATAACTCCTCCAAAATTAGAATGGAGCAAATGGAAACTAGTGACTCTATGAGAAATCAAGAAAGTATAACATAGAACCAAAAGAATGAAAAAATAGAAGATAATACAAAATACCTCATTGAAAAAACCACTCACCTGGAAAAATAGATCCAGAGGAGATAATTTACAAATTATTGGACTTCTTGAAAGCCATAATCAAAAAAGAAAGCCTTCTTTCAAGAAATTATCAAGGAACACTGCACTGAAATTCTAGAACCAGAGTATAAAAGAGAAATTGAAAGAATTCACCAATTGCCTATTGAAAAAGATCCCAATGGGACAGCTAAGTGGACTAGTAAATGGATCACCAGACCTGGAGTCAGGAGGACCTGGGTTCAAATCCAGCTTCAGACACTTTTAACACTTACTAGCTTTGTGACCTTGGACAAGTCACTTAACCCTAACTGCCCTACCTTCCCCTTCAAAAAAAAAGATCCCAAAAAGAAAACTCCTAAGCATATTATAGATAAATTCCAGAGTTTCCAGGACAGGGAGAAAATATTACAAGCATTCAGGAAGAAACAATTTGAGTATTGTGGAAATACAATTAGAATAACACAAGATCTAGCAAGCTTCTACATTAACAGATCAAAGGGCTTGGACTATAATATTCTGAAGGTCAAAGGAGCTAGGATTAAAACCAAGAATAACCTGCCCAGCAAAACTGAGTATAATACTTTAGGGAAAAACATGGACATTCTATGAAAAAGAGGACTTTCAAGTATTCTTGATGGAAACACCAGAAATTGTTTTTGTCTTTTGTTCTCAAGGAGAGCCATGACATCAGAGAAATGATAACATGATTTGCAGTTGTCTTTGATTTGAATGGAGGACTGTGCAAAGTCACCAGCCTAACTTTCTCCTCCAGAGCCATCTGGGTTCAGTGGCTAAATGACTGGATGATGGCTCACGATGCAATGGGAGACCCTGCCCCTTTTAAGCTTTCTTTTTGGATTCTCATTTTGGGTGAGGTAATGCCCATTCACTGAACAGGCTTCTGGTTTATTAAAAAGAGAGACGGGTGGCTAGCTGGCACAGTGAATAGATTACCAGACCTGGAGTCAGGTGGACCTGAGTTCAAAATCTGGCTTCAGACACTTAACACAAAAACTAACCATGTGACCTTGAGCAAGTTTAACCCCAACTGCCCTCCAAAAAAGCAAAAAAAAAGGGGGGGGGGAAGGTTTGTACTATTATTGATAATTTCTGCCACTGTGCCTATAATTGGTGTATACAATTTCTCTACTTAGAAAAATCCAAAAAACTGCACAATATGTTCATGAATTATAAAAAATGTTTCTGTAGCCTCTACAACATGACAGAATATAAGGATCAATATATTAGATCAATATATTAGAAAAATTAAAATTGTATTTAGCTGATGAGTTACAGCCTTTAAAAACTCAAATGTTAATTAGATGTTATTTTAAATATACATATATTAGTGTAGCTTTTTTGCCATCTATTAGCTCTGATTCTAATGTTTTTTGAGATGAAATACATGCCCAACTTCTTGGTGATTGATATGATTGAAATATTACACAGTATATCAGAAAACATCCAAAATCATTCTCAGTCTGGAATGATCCAGGAACATTGCCAACACAATATTATCAACATTGTTAAAGTTATCTCCTTTTAATTTGATGTCTATGATTTTACATGCTTTACCTGTATTGATTGTTGTATTATCTCTTTGGACCTGCCTTCCTGCAGTGACCAGGCTGATGTTGCAGCTTCTAAAATCATTAGTATTGATCACATCTATATCCCTGGGGTGAACCTTGCTGAGTTGGTCAACCAAATTCTATGTAATTTGGAACTTGTCAAATCCTTTCAAAAATATAACTTGCAAGCTTCTCCACCTATTCTCCTGACTAAGTATTTTGGGGGTAGTACACTTTATTCTGTCATGCCTCACCTGCTTAAGGGGCTCATTGGTAACTGTGATGGACACTGAGATTCCACAGCCTCAAACTACTTGCTAAAAGAAAAGGGGGAAATGTAGGGGGCACTGTCAAGGGCTCTGAGGGGTCTGCCATGGACATACTCTGGGCTCACTATATCAGGTTGACTCTCCACCTACCTCCTAACAACCACCCTGCCCCCCACCCCTGGCCCTATTACTCATCCCTCATGCAAGGGAGGCTTGGAACATTGTGGCCATTCCTGAAACCCTGGACACTTGAGCAATATAGATAAAGTAGTGATGCATAACATAAGAAAGCAGGGAAGCATCCCACAGGAGTAGTCCCCTGCAAAGTTGCAAGTTAGGGGCCTTATGTAACAAGCTATATGAAGTTTCCTATGAGAATGTAAGATGTAAGTACTTTAGCTATAGTATATATACTGTAAGTACTTTAGCTATAGTATATGTATATATATAGTATATATACTGGACCCTGAGATGAATAAAATTGTCTCAGTTTCCACTGGCTTGCCTGGCCCATGAAATGCCCACCTGCTTCTGGCATCAAAGAGGGAATGATATATGGATATCTAGAAGAGTATTAAAGTCTCATATTCAGAAGAAATAAAACAGTAAGGGGATAGGAAGAGTGGGGAGAGGATAAGGGAGAGTTCTTTATAGGGGAGGGTGGGTAATAGGTTAAAAGTGGGGTATAGAAGGATATTGAGATCAATGAGCATGGGAGGATCAAGGAGGGGTTTTTGGGAAGGAAAAGGAGGGCTCTTTAGAGGGGAGTCCAAGGGAATAGGTTGAAGAGGTGAAGGTGTGTTTAGATTTATGAGAATGGGAGGATAGGGGAAGGATCCTTGGAGAGGGATAATAGAAGGGCAAGGTAGGAGGTAGAAGTAAGGTAGAGGAGTCAGGAGGGATAGGAAATAAGAGATATACACAAACACAAAAACAAAAATCAGGAGTAGAATTTGTAAGGAAAAGTGTATGTCTATGTGTGTATGAATGTATGTATATATGTATGTATGTATATATCTAATTCTGCATATAAATGTGTCCCCACTTTATTGTAGCCTAGGTGGGGGGGAGGGGAAATGAACAAAACAAAAAGTGAACAACAAAGGAGAAAAGAATATTTACAAGGAAGCAAAGAAAAGATGGAAGCTCCCAACACACCAGGAAGCGTTTATCACACATGCTTTCTTGAAATGAAAATTTATTGCTACATATGTTGAGTCCTCTCTAGGATTTTGCTATGAACATGACATGCTTTTTTTTCCTTTTCTCACTTTATATTTAAGGTTCAATATGTAAGTTTAGGATACATTTCTTTTTTCTTTTATCCTGTATTTGAGTTCTGGTGCTTGAGTCTAGAAGAAAAAAAGTAGAAAAGATTCTGGATTTCCTTTTCTAATTGACTGAATAGTTCTTTTTCCTTTTTTTTTTTTTTTTTTTCCTCAGTCTCTCTCATTTGATTTTTGGAGTCTTTTTAAAGTTCTTCCATGAATTCATTTTGGGCACATTACCATTTGTCATTACTCTTTGGAGCAGAAAATTGTTTCTTTTGTGGGAAAGAAAAGAAGGAATTCTGTTTACAAAGGATTAAAAAGCACTCCCAGCTTTGAATGATAGCAGAGGTCCCTGGTTCTAGTCAGAGAGAAGAATCAGGCTTCTGATCAGTTAATAGGTCAGAAGCTTGTACACATGCTTAATGAGCTGTTTGAGGGGGACATGATGGGGGAGGTTCAGGAATTTGTATCTAGGCAGTGGAAATCACAAAGGGAAATTTGAATTGGGAGCAGCATAAAAAACAAAAAACAAACAAACAAAAAAACATTGCATTTGTCTGAGCAAGTGTATTCTCCATTCGGGAGGTCCCCGTTCCAAGGAATGAAGAATAAATGTAACTTTCCTGGCTTCACAATGAGTATTGTTCTTTGTTCTTTTTTTTAGAGTGAGCATGTCTCTCACTGGGGGATTTGCGGCATTTGCAGGCTTGTCACAGGGGTCTAGCATGAGAAAGGGGGAACTCCATTATGAAGAACTGAAGGTGCCTTGTTAGTTTCCAACTGCCAGAGTATTCACAGCTGGGAGTTTTCCCCTCTTCTGCCTGCCCACTTCCCAGAACTATTTCTGAAATTGCCCTAAACCTAGGAACATGGATAAAATGATAAAAGACATATATCCATGGGAACCAGGAGACCCCCTGCATAGCTCAGAGTGAGAAAATTGACTATTTCAGTATCACTTTGATGGTTCGAGTATCCTACAGCTATGAGAGAGGTTTAGGTCAGACTGAAGGGGGGGATGGCTTATGTGGAGCCTGTGAGAACAGAAGGGAGAGGCCCTAGTGAGATTGTAAGATATAAAGGTCTCAGTCCAGAAGTTAGGATGGGAACAAGGAGAGAAAGGCACCCCTCCAAAAATATACCCTTAGTGGAGGGTGTGAAAATATCTCAGCATGTCCATGGTGCTGGGAGAAACAGAGATCTTGGAAGGATATCCTTTTGAAATTGGCTAGAAATCAGTCAGAATAAATTATAACTGAGTTTTTAACTGGTCTGAATTCGAATTCTAAATTGGTTTCTAAACTGGAGTACACTTTGTAAGGACTCTGTGTTTGTGAAATGTTTCATGTTTTGGAGCTAGAGAAACCTTTAAGAAATTTTTTTAAGGCTTGGAGGGTCTCTCCAGAGGCCAGAAGGTAGAGCTAGCAGGTTTAGAAGCCAGACACAGCAGATAAAGGAATGGCTGGGAGGGAAAACAAAGAGGAGGGTTTGAATCCAGGTCTGATTACATCACAAAGCTAAAGTATGTATTTTATGTTTGAATCAGATTCTGGATGTCCTTTTCTGATTGACTGAATAGTTTGGTTTTTGGTTTTGGGTTTTTTAGTTTTTCCTCAATCTCTCTCATTTGATTTTTGGAGTCTTTTTAAAGTTCTTCCATGAATTCATTTTGGGCAGGTTACCATTTGTCATTACTCTTTGGAGCAGAAAAGGGTTTCTTTCGTGGGAAAGAAAAGAAGGAATTCTGTTTGCAAAGGATTAAAAAGCACTCCCAGCTTTGAATGATAGCAGAGGTGCCTGGTTCTAGTCAGAGACAAGAACCAGGCTTCTGATCAGTTAATAGGTCAGAAGTTTGTACACATGCTTAATGAGCTGTTTGAGGGGGACATGATGGGGGAGGTTCAGCAAGTTGTATCCAGCCAGTGGAAATCAAAAAGGGAAATTTGAATTGGGAGCAGCATAAAAAACAAAAAACAAAAAACAAACAAACAAAAAAACATTGCATTTGTCTGAGCAAGTATATTCTCCATTCGGGAGGTACCCATTCCTAGGAATGAAGGGAAGATGTAACTTTCCTGGCTTCACAATGAGTATTGCTCTTTTTTCTTTTTTTTAGAGTGAGCATGTCTGTCACAATTTGTGGCCTTGTCATAGGGATCTAGCATCAGAAAAGGGGAACTCCACTATGGAGAACTGGAAGCATCCTGTTAGTTTCCAACAGCCAGAAAATTCACAGCTGGGAGTTTTCCCCTCTTCTGCCTGCTAACTTCCCAGAACTATTTCTGAAATCTCCGTGAACCTAGGAACATGGTAACCAGGAAACTGCATGCATAGCTCAGAGTGAGAAAAATGACTATTTAAGTATCACTTTGATGGTTCCAATATCCTACAGGTCTGAGAGAGGCTTAGGTCAAACTGAAGGAGGGGATGGCTTATGTGGAGCCTGTGAGAACAGAAGGGAGAAGCCCTAGTGAGATTGTAAGATATAAAGTCTCAGTCCAGGAAGTTTGGATGGGAACAAGGAGAGAAAGACACCCCTCCAAAATTAGTCCCTTAGTGGAGGGTGTAAAAATATCTCAGCATGTCCACGGTGCTGGGAGAGACAGAGATCTTGGAAGGATATCCTTTTGAAATTGGATAGAAATCAGTCAGAGTAAATTATGACTGAGTTTTTAACTGGTCTGAATTCAAATTCTGAATTGGTTTCTAAACTAGAGTACACTTTGTAAGGACTCTGTGTTTGTGAAATATTTTGGAGCTAGAGAAACCTTTAAGAAATTTTTTTTAAGGCTTGGAGGGCCTCTCCAGAGGCCAGAAGGTAGGGCTAGCAGGTTTAGAAGCCAGACACACCAGAGAAAGGAAGGGCTGGGAGGGAAAAGAAAGAAGAGGGTTTGAATCCAGGTCTGATTACATCTCAAAGCTAAAGTGTGTATTTTATGTTTGAATCAATGTATCTGATATCAGTAAACCTGGTTAAAATTGCAATTAAAGGGGAAAAACTTAGTTCTCTTGGTGTGTAAATTGCTAGGCATTTAACTCATTCTAGTTTCTAGGGCACAGAAAAGCTGAATAAAATTGGTAAGTATGATTTCTTTTTATTTTTCTGAAGTGTAAAGGAGGGCAGAGGTGGTCTGAGTGAATGAGAGGAAAGACAACAAAAATATATGGAAGGGAGTATAGAAAAAGAGATGATTTAGATGTGGTGGAGCAGCAGCAAGTCAGGTGTCCTCGGGCCTCTATGCTCTTAGCCATTCTCTACTCCGTTTGACTTCAGAAGATTTGGGGATGTTGAAAGAATACAAGGAATTTAAGTAAAAAAGGCTGAAAATAAAAATTTATAGAATAATTTGATAACCAAAGGACAAAGTAATGGAAACTTAGAAGGGTTCTTGTCTATCCATGTTTCAAGATGGATCTATGGGAGGGTTTTATTGAACTTAGTCCTGATATGAATATAGGAGAGAGCAGATTGGGAGAGGGGGTATACAGTGGGATTGCTGTTTGGGTATGGTGGGTAGAGAAATTCCAGGAGAAAATTTGTAACTTAAAATCTTGTGGAAATGAATGAACAAATTAAAAATAAACATAAAATTTAATTTAAAAAAAGATAAAAACACCTTAAAAATAAACTAATTCAAATGGCAAGAGAGGCCCAAAAAGCCAATGAGGAGAAGAATGCCTTCAAAAACCAAATTTTAAAGATGGAAAAGGAATTTCAAAAATTCACTGAAAAGAATACCTCCTTCAAAATTAGACTAGAGCAACTAGAAGCTAACGACTTTATGAGAAATCAAGATACTATGAGACAGAACCACACAAATGAAAAAATAGAAGGCAATGTGAAATATCTCACTGGAAATACCATTGACTTGGAAAATAGATCCAGGAGAGATAATTTAAAAGTTATTGGACTACCTGAAAGCCATAATTAAAAAAAAAAAAGCCTGGACACTAAGTTACAAAAAATTATCAAGCAAAATTTCCCTGTTATTCTAGAACCAGAGGGCAAAATAGAAATTGAAATAATTCACTGGTAGCCTCTTGAAAAAGATGCTCAAAAGAAAACTTCTAGGAATATTATAGCCAAATCCCAGAGGTCCCAGGTCAAGGAAAAAATGCTGCAAGCAGTCAGGAAAAAAGAAATTGAGTATCTTGGAAAGACAATCAGGATAACACAAGGCCTAAGACCGTTTTACATTAAGGGATCAAAGGGCTTGGGATATGATGTTGCAGAAGTCAAAGGAGTTAGGACTAAAACCAAAATCACCTACCCAGCAAAACTGAGTATAATCCTGCAGGGAAAAATATTATCATTCAATGAAATAGCAAATTTTCAAACATTCTTGATGAAAAAACCATAGCTGAACAGAAAATTTGACTTTCAAATACAAGAAACAAGAGAATCATGAGAAAGTAGACAGGAAAAAGAAAGCATAAGGAACTTATGAAAGTTGAACTCTTTATATTCCTACATGGAAAAACAATAATTGTAACTCATAAGACTTTTCTCAGTATGAGGATAGTTGAAAGGAATGTATATGTATATGTGTATGTGTGTGAGTGTGTGTGTGTGTGTGTGTGTGTATAATCCTATATAATACATATATATATATATACTATATACATATATGTATAGGAGGGTGTATGTGTATATAAATATGTATGAGCGTGTGGGCATATGTGTGTTTATGTATACATAGACAGAGGGCGCAGGATGAATTGAATATGAAGGGATGATATCTAAAAATAAAATTAAGAGGAGAGAGGGGAATTTATTGGGAGAAGAAGAAACAGGGAGATAGATTAGGGTAAATTATCTCATATAAAAGAGGCAAGAGAAAACTGTTACAATGGAGGAGAAGAGCAGGAAGGTGAAAGGGGAATGGGAAAACCTGATTCTCACTGAATTTGGCTTAAGGAGGGAACAACATATACACTCAATTGAGTATCATGCAGTATAGGAAAATAGAGGGGTGGGGGATAAGAGGGGGAAAATGTAAGGGAGAGCATATTTGGTGAGAGGGTCGTTAAAAGCAATCATTTTTGAAAAGGGATAGGGCCAAAGGAGAAAATAGAATGAGGGGGGGCATGGGATAGGATGGAGGGAAATATAGTTAATCTTTCACAATATAACCACTGTGGAAATGATATGGGTAACTACACATGTACAACCTATATTGAATTGCTTATTTTCCCAGTGTGGGTTAAGTATGGAGGGAAGAAGAGAAAAAATCTGGAACTCATAGTTTTAAAAGCAAATGTTTAAAAATCTGTTTTTTACATGCAACTGGGAAATAAGATATACAGGTACTGGTGTATATAAACCTATCTTGTCCAATTAGAAAGTTAAGGGGGTAATAGGGGTGGATATAAGAGACAACAGATTGGGGAAAGGGGTATTCAGTAGGCTTGCAATTTTGGGGTGAGGATAGGGGAAAGATGGGGAGAAAGAAATTGTAATGCAAAATCTTGTGGAAATGAATGTTGAAAACTAAAAATAAATAAATACTTTTTTTTAAGAAAGTGAAACACCTTTTTTTTCTTCTTGGAGAGGGGAAGGTAAGGCAATTGGACTTGAGTGACTTGCTTAAGTTTACATGGCAATTTTTTTGTCTTAAGTGTCTAAGGCAAAAGTGAAACATAAGAAAAACAACAGATTTGGAGAATAGATCAAGAAGAGAAAATTTAAAAATTATTGGACTAACTGAAAATTATGATCAAAAAAGAATCTTGATACAATAATACAAGAAATAAAGTAAATAGTCTTGTAGTATTAGAACATGGGGGAAAAGTAGCAGTAGAAAAAAATCTATCCATCACCACTGTAAAGAGATCTTATGAGAAAAACTCAAAGGAATATCATAGTCAAATTCTGAAACCCCCAGCTCAAGAAAAAAAATATTAAAAGCATCCAGATTAAAGCTTCTTAATATGAAGGTGCCACAATCAGAATTATACAAGACCAAGCATCAGAGACATGACACAAAGTAAAACCATTTAGGAACAGCTTAAAAGGGTAATTATTTGAGGTGCTAAAGGAGAAGTGATCCAGAGGAATCAGATGGGGGAGGAGGGTGGATAGTTCTGGTTTCATCGGTAATGGGTTTAAGAGGGAACAATACATATATATTTAGAAGAATGTTATAGACTTCTAAATTCAGAAGAAATAAAACGATAGGGGCATAAGGAGGGGGAGAGGACAATGGAGGAATCTTTATAGTGGAGGGTGAGAGAATAGGCAAATAAGAGTATAGAAGGGTGTTTAGATTTATGGAAATGGCATAATGGGGAGGAATCCTTGGAGTGGGGTAGGCAACTCATGGGAGAGCAACGTAGTGGAAAGAAGTAACATAGAGGAGGCAGAAGGTATAGAAAAGAAGAAATATGATCATATGTAAAAAACAAAGTCTAGTGGGTAAATGAAGTAGAGGAGACAGGAGGGATAAGAAACAAGAGAGATGCATGTACATAAAAACACAGATTAGGAGTAGAATAGGTTTGGCAATATACATATATGTATGTGTGTGTGTGTGTGTGTGTATGTGTGTGTGTGTATATATGTATATGTGTATGTATTTATCGATAACTATGGAGAAACATATCTAAATTTTATTGTGGCCTTGGAGGGAGGTGTTGAGGGAGGGGAAAAAAGAACAAATCAAAAAAGTACACAGTAGAGAACAAAAGAAAATTCACAAGGAAGTAAAGAAAAGATGGACAATTCTCAACACAACAAGTATTATTTATCATATAGGTTTCTTTGAAATGAAAATGTATTGTTGCACATTTTGAATCCTCTCATGTACTCCTATGCACATGACATGCTTTTATTTCTAACTTTGTATTTAAGTTCATGATACATTTTTGTTTTTTGTTATTTTTGTTGTTGTTGTTTTTTTATTCTCTATTTGTGTTCTGTCTTTTGAATATAAAATAAAATTTTGGAAGAAAAAAAAAAAGGAAAGGTGCAGTGTGCTAAATCCCACTGTAGGCTATGAGGGCATTTGTTTTCCCCAAACAATCTCTACTTCAGCTCAGACAGGTTAAATCTTGTTAATTTCCCCTTTCCTTCAACCAGGTGACTCCTTCACAGTTTCCTGGCAATCATTGGCTAGTACAGGGTATAGATTCCCCCCCTTTCCCTGTTAGCTTGCACTTTTTATGATGCCCTTAAAGACAGCTCTTGGGCTGCCCCCCTGGAAAAAAGTTTCCCAGGCTGTATTAGTCAGTTTCAGGGAGCCCTCAAATGTCTTCAGGGCATTGGTCTTCACTACTCCCTCCCTTGTGACTTTTCCCAGTGGAATAAAAAGGGGATAGCCATAGTGATCTATGTTGACTCTGTGTTTTAACCCATTGAGAGGATCTCAAAGAAACTGAACTAGAAAATCCAGATTATTCCTGATAGGTTTATGAGTTCTACCTCTGAAATGATTCATGTGACCTGATAGCCAGGTACACCATTACCAAAGGCAAGACCTCTCCCCTCGACCTTTTAGTCCACCAGGCCAAACTTGAAGCACTGACTCAAATCTGTGAATTAGCACAAACAAAACAGACAGAAAGTGTCCCTTTGGAGTGGCACATGACTTCACAATTTTGTGGACAGGTTGAGAGTTCTTGGCTTCCTCTGGCATCCCCATTAAGAACAGGGCACAAATTCAGAGATTGCTTGACTTCCTCTTGTTGGCTACAGCTGAGGCAACAATAGCTCAGTCTGATCCAGAAAAAAGAAGCAGACGACTGCAGTAGAACAGTAGCAGAAGATGCCTGATATAGATTAAGTCTCCTGTGTTACACGACCCCATTATTCCATTGTTTTATTTCTTGCTCCTTGTTACCTTGTCCATTGGATCTCCTGACATATGTCCTGGCCCTGTTGTTAATATTCTTCTTCCTATTGATGGTCGTTGCCATCTTGCTCACTGGCTTGGACTTCTGGTCCTAGTCAACCTCTTCTGTTCTTCTGTTCTCTGACACTTCACCCATCCATTTTTGCCCTTTGACTCCAGCTGGTTGTGTCCTCTGAAGGCCTGAATTCCTGCCAGATCTGTGCCTATAACAACATTTCTGACCAGCACCCAGAATTATTTGCCAATCTCATTGATCTATCTGAGTAGATCAACCCAACAGGGACCTGGGTGACACCTTCTAAAGGTTCTCTTAACCATTCTTATCTATGGTGATTTTGCCATATCCTTCCCAACCCCTTCCACAAAGGGAGTTATCTTGGGCTTTCCTCTGCCTCTGGGAAGAAGGTGATCAATACTATCATGCTTAAGCAAGACACACAACTTCTCAGTGCCTCCCTTGGTCAGTGATGGAAATGCTTTTGACCAAAAGTGGCTATCTTACACTGACACCACAGTCACAACAGGTTTAGATCATTTGGAGTTTATCTTGTGGCTTGTCCAGAAAATTTCCTATGTGAATTTAGTTTGCTATAGTAACATCAGGATAAATTGTAAACTGTTTTTAAGAAAGGGAAATATTTTTATGGAGAAATGTTGTACAAAATCTTTTGTGTGATTTTTAGAAGGCCTACCAAATTTTCATTTGCAGGCTAATGTATTGAGGTAATAATTTGATATGGATAACAATTACATCCAAACTGACTGTGAATTTTCAGGTTTCACTTTAGATTTTTGTGCCCATGGACTGGTCTTAAATGGGTGCTTTCAGAGAAATAGAGGGAGAGGCAAAAGTTCAATGGAAGCAGCATGAGAGATCTAAGGCAAGTGACTAACACTAAAGCATCTAAATTACTGTAATGAGTTGTAAGTGGGAAACATCTTGCTGTTTAGATCTCAATTCATTCCAAAGCCTAGCAAGAATTAAAATTAGTTTTTTA
>WOXC01007022.1:0-75152 GCA_011680675.1 Gymnobelideus leadbeateri | reverse complement strand
TCTTCCCCTCCAGTGTTATAATTTTCTCTTGCATCTTTTATATGAGATAATTTACCCTAATCTATTGCTCCATTTCTTCTTCTCCCAATACATTCCTCTCTGTCCTCTTAATTTTATTTTTAAATATCATTCCTTCATATTCAACTTATCCTCTGTCATCTGTCTATGTGTACATGAACATAAAATGCTCACACTCACATATATAGTTGTATATACATACATCCTCCTATACATATGTATATATGTGTGTATACATATATATTCATATATATATACATATATATTCCCTTCAACTATATTCATAATTAGAAAAGCTTTATGAGTTACAATTATCATTTTCCATGTAGGATTATATATAGTTCAATTTTAATAAGTTCCTTATTTTTTCTTTTTCCTGTTTACATTCTCATGCTTCTCTTGTTTCATGTAGTTAAGAGTCAAATTTTCTGTTTAGCTCTTTTTTTTATCATGAATGTTGAAAGTCCTCTATTTTATTGAATGGCCCTATTTTTCCTTGTTACATTATAGTCCTACACAGTTTTGCTGGGTAGGAGATTCTTGGTTTTAGTCCTAGCTCCTTTGACCTCCAGAATATCATATTCCAATGCTTTTAGTCCCTTAATTTAGTAGCTGCTATGTCTTGTGTTATCCTGATTGTGTTGCCACAATACTCAAATTGTTTCTGCCTGACCACTTGCGGTATTATCTCCTTGATCTGGGAACTTTGGAATTTGGCTATAATATTCCTAGGGTTTTCCCTTTAGGGATCTTTTTCAAGAGGTGATTGGTGAATTCTTTCAATTTCTATTTTTCCCTCTGTTTCTAGAATATCAGGGAAATTTTGTTTGATAATTTCTTGAAAGATGGGTTCTAGGCTCTTTTTTTTTTTTTTGATCATGGCATTCAGGTATTCCAATAATTTTTAAATTCTCTCACCTAGATCCATTTCCCAGGTCAGTGGATTTTTCCAATGTGATATTTCATATTGACATCTATTTATTTTCATTTGTTTGGATCTGTTTTATAGTACCTTGATTTCTCATAAAGTCATTAGCTCCCAGTTGCTCCAATATAATTTTGAAAGAGTTATTCTCTTCAGTGACTTTTTGAAATTCCTTTTCCATATGACAAATTTGACTTTTTAAGCATTCTTCTCCTCATTGGCTTTTTGGGCTTCCCTTGCTATTTGAGTTAGTCTATTTTTAATGTGTTATTTTCTTCAGTGTATTTTTGGGTCTCTTTTACCAGTCTGTTGACTCTCTTTTCATGATTTCCTTGCATCATTCTCATTTCTCTTCCCAATTTTTCCTCACTTCTCTTACTTGATTTTCAGAATCCTTCTTGAGCTCCTCCATGGCCTGTAAACCAGTTCATAATTTTCTACAAGGGTTTTTATTCAGGTGTGCTGACTTTGATGTCTTCCTCCCCCTCCATACCTTGATCCTTTTTGTACCCCCAAAAAGCATTCTATCTTCTATTTGTGTTTCCACAACTTGTTCATATTGCCAGCCAATTACTTGACTTTTGAGCTCTTTGCCATAGTAGAACTCTGCTTAAAGAATGGAGAGAACTATGAACCAAATTGTTCAGGTTTTTGCTGCTGCTGGAGCTATTAGATGAGTGCTCTCTATACAACCCCCACACATTCTGGCTCACTGTTCACACACCCCTAGACCACCACCCAAGACCACAATCTGGACCCAAGCAGGCCAAAGCAAGAGTGATTACCCTCTGAATTCTCGTTTGGTCCCCCTATGATCTGCAGGCCAGAAGCTCCAGAAGCAGCCAAATGGCAGTGGCTGTAGCCACTGTGCCTCCTCTGCTTCTCCCTCTGGGGGTAGCAACTGGAACACACTCTTCTATTCTCCCCTGGATCAACCACACTGGCCTTTTATTTTTTCTTGGCATTTATGGATTGAGAAGTCTGGAAACCAGTACAGGTGCTAGTGATCCACTCTCCCGAAGTTCACTCTAGGTGCTGTGCGTTGGGGCCACCTTGGGGCTAAAACCAAGGCTCAGGTGGGACTGCACATGCTTCCTGGCACACTACAATGAACACTTCCTGTTGGTTTGCTGGGCTTCCTTCAGTGGGAGATTTGTTTCTCTCCACTTTGTAGGCTCTGTAGCTTTAAAGTTTCTTTAGAGTCATTTTTTACATCAATTGGAGGAGGTGGAAGCTGGAGCTGTACAGAAGTCCTCTTTCTACTCTGCTATCTTGGCTCCACTCACCCCCCCCCACTTTACTTTTCAATGGCGTAGTACCCTCATGTGTTACATAAAGGATTTGAATTATATCAGAAGTTCTTTACCTGAATTTTGTGAACTTTTAAAATAGATAGAGAAAAAAGAAGAGTGAAACACACAGAAAGAGAGAAACTTATTTCAATGTAATTGGTTTCCTTTGTAAACCTGTTTATTTAATTTTGTTCATTATATATGTTTATGCATGTATATGTATATTGTGTAAATATGCACATATATATTTACATATGTATATAAACATATATAACATATAATGTACATGTATTTACTCCCATGCATGCATGCACACATATACACATACAGAAGGGGAAGTGCTCTATAGCCATGTAGGCAAATACATGATCTGAAATGTGTATTCTTAGAGATAATAGCAGGGTCAAAATCAAAATGCCAGTATGTATCAGAGGAAGAACTTGAACCCAGGTTTTGCCTGAATCTGAAGCCAACTATCTCTATCTACTAAATTATACTGCCTCTCAGAATGGATATACATACACACACATATGCAGATTCAAAAGCATACTCATAGAATTTATTGCTTTATTTACATACTATACTGTATGTGCAATGTGCTTTGGGGAAAGATTAATTTGTGTGTAACCACATTTGTACTTCGGAATGAAAATGGGAATAAAAGCAATGTTTCCCCTGCCTGATGAACATCATATGTTCTGTTTTAATGTAAGATCTACTAATATCCTGTTAATGTCCCATAGCATGACATTAGAATTACCTGCTGTCTGGAAATAAAACGATCACCATGAGAGATCTAAGATTAGAAAAGGGGAACTATATCTGGGGGCATGAAACTGGAATGCTGGAACAAACTCAATAGAGAGGGGGTACTCAACTCTAATCTTAACTGATTGGAGCAGGGATTACATACTTTATTATTTAGTTTTTATTTAGTTATACTGATACATTGTATGGGAGATTACAGGTAAGCTGATCTACATATCTGCCTTTGAATTTACTTTGTTACCCTATGAAATTGCTATATCTACTATATTATAAAGCTTAAGAAATAAACATGCATATTATTTACCAAACAGAACATACTGTCGCACTGCTTTCTCAATATAATCATAGTTGAAAGAATATCTGGAGACCTAGTGATTCATTTTTTTTCTGATTTTTACAGGTAGATAGAGTCCTATAAAATAGCACATTATTCACCAAAAGAATCATACAGTACATGTAAATATAGTCATGCAGGATGTTTCCTAAGTAATTAGGGATAAGAAGGTGCCATTCCTTATCTGTTCACCTTTTGGGCCCTTACTGCTTTTGGTTGATTATCTTAATTTCTCAAATAACAAGTATTGTCTTATTTATTTGTTAATCTTCTACTCCAAATACCTGGGAGATATACATATAAATATTTATCAATATAAATATATATCCACATATACAATTATACATATTCAATGTACATATATATGCATATATATAACTTTAAGTTATTCAACTTTATGTGAATATGCGTATGCAAATATTAGTCTATGTGTGTATATATCTATGTAAGCCATATGTATGTATATAAACATAAAATTTTAATAGCTTAAAATTTCACTAAGCCTTTTTGGAATATTTTCTATATAAACATCAAAATATTCACAATATGCAACATATCCCTACTTTAAAGTTCTTTTTTCTTTTTATTAGCAACTTCCTCAGACAGAAAGTACTTGCTCTCCTTTGCTAAGCATAGATATATAGTAGCCAAAAGCAAAACCAGTTTAGAATATAAACTCATTTATAAAATCTTCTGGAGAAGGATGTTGAAAGATTGTAAGCAATGTTGCTTCATAAAACAGTGAGAAGCAATGGAAGGGGAAAAAATAAGTTTGAAGAAAGGTTGTTGAGAATCCCTACTCCGAAAAGTCACCCTGAGGGCATTTGAGTGTGAAACTAGAAGGAGGATGGCAAAAAGATGAATAATAGAAAAGATCTGTAAAGATTCTGTAACTAATTATTTTCCATAACATTTGAATTTGAATATGATAATTGCAGGTTAGATAACTGATGAATTAAAAAAGAGAATGAAAGAAACAAAGATGGGATAAGCAATTGGCTGTAGTAAATATATAGAGAAGAGCTTTGTTGGAAATGACATAATTTTGTAGGCTTTGGTCAATTTTCAAGATATTCAAAGAAGATTCAAAATAATTATAAATAAATTTAAGACTATTTTATTACGAAAAAAGAGGCTAGATCAGAGAACAAAAGTAACTAGTGATCCATATATTTTACATTTATTTCATCATACATATTTTTATTTTAATTATATAAAATTATGAGATGAATAGAGTGCATCCTTAATGAAAGTATTATAAGGGAACAGTCATTATTTTGTAATCAATAATTCTAAAATAGATTGCACAAATAACTGCAAGATGCAATGATTTAAAAGACTTTAAAAGACTTATCCACTTGAAGGAAAAGCTATAGGACTTTGTCCATCAGTATTTATATCTTGAATTGTCACTGTAAATGGATAATCACTTGAGGCCACAATTGAATGAAAGGGAGAGAGCCAATGGCTTGATTTTTGAAATTAAATCATTTTAATGATTAAATCTCACCTTGAAACAAATGGATATCAATATTCTTTTTTCCTTTTTATATATATATATACATATTTGAAACATTGAATGTTACGACCTCAAATTTCAGATCCATTTCCTTCCTCCCTTGTCACCCATTCCCTCTTGGGAGATAAGTAATTCAGTATATGTTGTACATGTCTAGCTATGCAAAACATTATCATAGTAGATATATTGTACAAGGCTGCTTATAATTCCCTCCCACTCATCCCACCCCCCACCTGGTCCATTCCCTACATGATCCTCTCCCTCTTCTATAGTGGGTACTTCCAACCTCCCCTCACCCCAAGGATGCCCTCCCATCCATCATCCCTCCTCTAATCCCCCTTCCCCCTATCTTGCTGCAGGTTGAAATATCCCATTTAGTATGTATGTCATTTTCTCCCTGAACCAAATTCAGTGTGAATGTGGTTTTGCCTTTTTAGTCTTCCTTATTCTCCCCCTCCTTTGCAACCACTTCCCCTTGCTTCTTCTACATGGGATAGTTTACCCTACCCTGTCTCTCCCCATCTCCTCTTGCCACTTTCCTCTCCCACCTCATAATTTCATCCCTTAAGTATTCTCCCTTCCCAACAAATTCAACCTATGCCCTCTATCCATATATAACTGTAACCATATACACACACATTCACATATGTATTCATATGACCACACACCCTTCTTCCATTATCTTCATAGTGAGAAAGATATCATTAGTCACAGTTATTGATTTTCCATATAGGAACATAGATAGTTCAACTTTGATAAGTTCCTTTTGATTTCTTTTACCTGATTACCTTCTCAGGCATCTCTTGCTTCTTGTGTCTGGATGTCAAATTTTCTATTCAATTCTGTTTTTTTCCTCAAGAATGCTTGAAAGTCCTCTATTCCACTGAATGACCGTATTTTCCCCTAAAACAAAATACTCAGTTTTGCTGGGTAGGTGACCCTTGGGTTCATTCCCAGTTCTTTTGCCCTCTGGAATACCATATTACATGCCCTTTGATCCCTCAGTGTAGAAGCTGCCAGGTCCTGGGCTATTCTGATTGTGTTTCCACAATATTGAAATTGTTTCTTCCTGGCTGCTTGTAATATTTTCTCCTTGATGTGGGGATTCTGGAACCTGGCTATAATATTTCTGGGAGTTTTCTTTTTGGGATCTTTTTCAGGAGGTGATCTGTGGATTCTTTCAACCTCTATTTTGCCCTCTGGATCTAAAACATCAGGGCAGTTTTCCTTGAGAATTTCTTGAAGGGTGATTTCTAGGTTCTTTCTTTGATCAAGGCTTTCAGGTAGTCCAATAATTTTTAAATTGTCTCTCCTGGATCTATTTTCCCGGTCAGTGGTTTTTCCCATGAGATATTTCACATTGCCTTCTAATCTTTCGTTTGTTTGGATCTTCCTAACAGCATCTTGATTTCTCATAAAGTCATTAGCTTCCATTTGCTCCAGTCTCACTCTGAATGAATGAATCTCCTCAGTGAACTTTTGAGATTCTTTGTCCATCTGGCAAATTCGACTTTTTAAGGCATTCTTCTCCTCATTGCCCTTTTGGGCCTCCTTTGCCATTTGAGTTAGTCTATTTTTTAAGGTGTTGTTTTCCTCAGTCATGCTGTTGACCCTCATTTCAAACTTTTCCTGCATCCTTCTCATTTCTCTTTCCAATTTTTCCTCCACATCTCTTATTTGATTTTTAAAGTCCTTCTTAAGGTCCTCTATGGCCTGCAACCTGCTCATGTTTTCCCCTGGGGCTTTTGGAGCAGGACTTCTGACCTCTCCTTTGCCTTGGCATGTTGCCACTTAATTGCTTGACTTTTGGGCTTGTTGCCACACTATGGCTTTAAGGCCAGCTAGAGGAATTTTCATCCCGAACGTGTGGGGGGCAACTTCCGTTTCTGGCAAGCTGTAAACCCACCCACAACTTCCACCCTAGATCACAATCCAGATCCGTGGAGGTTAAAGCAAGAGCAATTACCCCCCAAGACTGATCGCTGGATCTCCCTATGATTTGCAGTCTGGGAGCTAGACCTGCCTCTGAAAACTACAAAATGGGGTGTCTCCTGAGTGGCTTCTAGCCCCCAGGGGAGGGAGCCAACGCATTCCCTAACTACTGGTCCCAAAGTCCATAGGACACTAACCTCTTACTTTGTCCTAGGCATGTCTATGTTGATAATTCTGGAGTCGCCACAGCTCCTGGTGTTCTGGGGTTCTTCCAGCTGGCTGCTGGCCCTGCCACCCTGGGGCTAAAACCTCGGCTCATGCGGACCTGGGCTTCGCCCGGCTCCTGGGCTCTTCTCGCTGTGCACTGCCAGGTCCCAGACCACTGCGCTGGTCCTTCCTGCAGGGCTGCTGGAATGTCCTCAGTGGGAGGTAAGCTTCTCTGTTTCGTTCTGTGGGTGCTGGGGCTCCAGAAGTTGTTCAGAGTCCCCTTTTACATAGTTTGGGGGGAATCTGGGAGCAGAGTGGCTTGGATGAGAAGTTGATATGCACTATATTACTTCAGTCTTTGAAAAAAAATTGCAACTGAAGATAGTATAAAGGGCAATGGAAAGGTATATGGTGACTATGAGCAAACTTCTACCCATTAAAATGTAAGAATTATTCAGTAGAAATTGTCTAGTGGATAATATCAAAGAATTCTATGACAAAGAAAAAATAGACTAGTTATGTGGAAAGAAAAAGAGCTGATGAACACTGTATATTCACCTTTACTAACCTTGTGATTTTAAAATAGGTCCTCAGCACATTATGGGGGCTAAATTATATGAGGAAATGACTGAAAGTTGCAATGGATGATCAGGAATGAATGTGTTATGACTTATAAATTATAAAATCCAATCTGCACAGAGGAGAGCACAGATCTGTGGGAACATTGAACTGTTTTACTTATTCTCCCTCCAACACTTTCACAGTGGTCCTTTTATATCCAGATCAAGTGTCCAAGTGTTATTATTAATTTTGTTCCTGTCTGGAAGCTCATATCACTCTCTTTGGTCTTGGATGATCAGTTTCTGTGATTTCCTCTTTAAAGAATAATTGGTAAAGAAGTTCATGTCAATTTCTGGTAGTTTAGTTAACAAAGAGAAATAAAAAGGGTAGGCAAGGTGGCTTCTTATCATCTTCATACAAATTTGGCATTATGTTTTCAAATAAAATTCAACTTCAAGATTTTCTGAGCCACTTGAAGTGACTTATGATCTCAGGACTCCTTTCTTGAGTAAAGAGGTTGCTTCCCATTGATCTGGTAAAATCCCATTTAAAATAATTGCATTTGGTCTTACTAAATGATGCTTTCCCCTTTCCAACAGGGAAGATTTTCTTCTCTCTCTCTTCCTAAAAATGAATAATCTGTAGTCTGTAATAACTTCCTGTTATGACTATTGAACTTACTCCACAGAGACAGTTATATTTCAGCAATGTGCAAAGAGGGATCAACCAACAATAATCAGCTCAGTTCCCCAAGACTGACTGGAATTAAATGTGAATGTAAAGATATCATATTTTAATATTATTTAACAGAATTTTAAATATTTATTATTTACCTAATTAACTATAATGATAACTTTGGAGATTATGATGTCAAAATTACAAATGAGTATATTAAAGACATTTAAAAAACAGCTCTTAAATTATCATGGCTGTCCATCAATAACAACAATAAGATAAAAACATTCTTATTTTAAAAACCCTTAGGATACTTCAATTAAAAAAGAGTGAAATGAATGCAAGCATAGGAAGCTGAATTTTAAGAGTAAATACTTGGTTGGTTATTGTTCTTCTAATTTGTACCCCAAAGGTACAAATTCACATTGTGGTACTTACAAATTGTCATTTTGAATAATGGAGTAATTTGTGAGTTTTTTGTTTTGTTTTGTTTTGTTTTGTTTTGAGTACCGTAATAAGACAGGAAGGCACATAGGACCCAGGAAATTATTGACTTTTTTGGTCAGATGACTTTCTAACTTTTTAAGCCAAATGCTTTCATTTCCAGCTTAACTCAAATAACTTCAATATCTCTAATACAAAAAGTAAAAAAAAAATAATAGAGAACCTTTATCACAATAGACTTTATAAGGGAAAAATGAGAAATGATAATTTTCCTAATAACTAACTTGATTTGGAATGATACACAAGCTAGTGTAGAGGAAGAATTTTCAAGCCTTCAATCTGTTCAATAAACATTTATTAAACAATTAATCTGTATGAGCCATTGTAATTAGTACTGGGAATAAAAAGACAAGAACCAAAAGAGTTCTTGCGCTGATGGAGCTTACAACTGTTGAGATCCATGTACAAACTAATGCAATAAACCCCTTCAAAAACAAAAGAAAACAAAAATAAGTAAAATCTAATTTGAGAGGAGTACTAACAACTGGGAGAATCAAGGGAGTACTGTTAAAGCAATTAATTATTGACTGAATCTTGAATGAAATTTATTTCAGGAGAAGTGAGAAAGAAAAATGTTCTATCTATGAAGAAGAGCATATGCAAAGGAGCATAGGTAAGAGATGGAATATCATGAATTGGGAAACAAAAGTAGATCAGTTGGACTGGAATATATTACTGTTTGTTCTTTGTTCTGGAAGAGGACCATGTCATTAGAAAGGGGATGCTATGACCTTCAAGTGAATTGGATTTAAGTGAAGGAGGGCTGTGTACTTTCTCCTCCAGAACCATCTGAATCCAGCAACAAGATACAGATCAGGATTGCTGGAGATGGCCCCAGATGCAATGGAGACCCTTGGCCTTTTTAAACTAAAGTCTTTCCCAAATCTTAGTTTGACTGAGACAATGGCTGGAATGTAAATTTTGGCAGAGAAGGAATATCAAATTAGGTTGGAAAGACAGGTTGATGACAGATCGTGAAAGAATTAAAATACAAGTTTGTATTTTATGTTAGAATCAATAATGAACCACTGAAATTATGTAAGGTAGTGAAATGGTTAACTTTGCACTTTATAAATTTCAATTTGGAAGCTGATTTTATAATAGGTTTGAAAGTACAGAGACTAGAAGCAGGGGTAGCAGTTAGGATATATTTGAAAAACTTCTGAATCACGTAGACCTATATGTTCTCCTATCCTTACAATCTCTCAAAACCCTACAAACTCAAAATTAGATCATAATACTTTCACTCTGAAAGAAGCACAAGCGAGAGAGAGAGAGAGAGAGAGAGAGAGAGAGAGAGAGAGAGAGAGAGAGTGACAGAGAGAGACAGAGACAGAGAGAGAGACAGAGATAGACAGAGAGACAGAGACAGAGACAAATAGAGACAGAGAGAAACAAGGAAGGAAGGAAGGAAGGAAGGAAGGACTCAGATCCATGCCATTCCCACAGGAAGTAGGAGTATTAGCAAAGCAGAGATTATAGTAGTGATGGAGGGGTGACCCTCCTCACAGTTACAGGGCAGAATAGAGTACTTATGGTCACTCACAGACCAGAGCACAGGACAGGAGAGTAGTATGCACCTCTCTTTAGCTCATCAGTAAATCATGATCTTGTCAGTCAACACTAAGTACCCAAGGAGAAGTATTTTCATCTTGGCTCAAGGCTGTCTCCCAAATTCAATGGCTCCTCTTCCAGAGTCCCAGTTCTTGCCTGAATTCACCCAACCATCACTTAGATTCACAGGCAGGCAGCTCTCAGATCCTTGTCTAGCTCTTCATCTAGTTATTGTACCATTGAATCTCACAGTGACCAGTCCATCTGAAGTGCTTCACAGTTTCTTTTTCTGGGAAGACGAAGTTTAAGAGAGCCAAAACAACATTCATACACATTGCTGGCACCATCATCAATTCACTTTCTGCCTATGAAATCAACGCTGACACAAAAACAAGGTCTGAGAAATCAACACAAATGATCTGTATATTCCCAGTACCTCTGAAACCCTCCTCCAGGACTTCTGTAGACAGAGAACAGGAAAATCCTCTTTCAGGGCTTTAGAACCAGCAGTAACTTGACAGGGCTTCTGTACAATGTATCATAGACACAAATCAGTACAAAAAGAACAAACAGAATGATGGTCACCACAAGTTTTCTCGTTCTCAGTTCTGCTCAGTCCCAGCTTTCCTCCAGTTGTTTTTTTTTTTAATCTGTCATTATCTCCTACCTGTTCCACCCCCCTCTTACATCCTTCACATTCCTGCCTTTGGCAAGTCCCTCCCACTGCAGGCTTCACAGGTTCTGTTTCCTAAGACTTGATATAATCAGGGCAAGACTCAAAGACACTTGAACTGAAACAAGGTGCAACTTCTTTGCTTGCCATTACATCCCACAAACCCCTTCACATACCTGTAAAAAAATGACTCTAAACAAATTCTAGAGCTACAGAACCCACCATGACAAAGTGAAGCACATTCCCAGCACAAGACAGCCTGGAAGTCCAGCAAAAGGGTCTCTCACATCAGGATGGGAGCGGAGCATAGTCTGATGTGGGTCACATTGGCATATACAGACTCAGAGCAGGCCTCATGCTACTAAATCACTGGCAGCTATGGTGGTTTCCAGGCTTCTCAACCCACAAACACTAAAGACAGCATAAAAGGTCAGTGGGAAAACTCTCTGCAACCTGGGTGAAAGAGGAGCTTGGTTTGTCTGGGATCTGGTGCCAGCATTGGGATGGTAGTGATGGCAGCAGTAGAAGCAGCAGTAACAGCAGTGGCTGCTTCTAGAGCTCTGGGTTCACAGATGGTGGGTGATCAAGCAGCTGATACAAAATCCCTGAAACCTGGAACAGTATACCCACCCCCACTAGAAATCCTACCTTTCTAAAGAGTAAGAAAGTCAAATATTTGGCTGGGAAGATGAGCAAACAGCATGAAAAGCTCAGATTATAGAATCTTTCTTTGGTGACAAAGCAGATCAAAACATACAACCAAAAGAAGACAATAAAATCAAATATCCTGTTTAAAATATGGATTGGTCATAGGTCATGAAAGATTTCAAAAAGGATTATGAAAATCAGGTAAGAGAGGTAGAGGAAAGACTGGGAAGAGAAATGAGAGTGATGAAAGAAAAACTTGAAAAATGAGTCAAAATCTTGCTTAAGGAGACCCAAAAAATACTGAACAAAATTGTTGCTGTGTTTGTCCTTCCTTTTCAAAGTGGCCCATGGCATCAGAGAGATAAAATGACTTGCAGCTGGCTTTGGTTTGAATGAGGGAGGGCTGTGCAAGGTCACCAGTCTCACTTTCTCCTCCAGAGTCATGTGGGTCCAGTGGCCAGAAATTTATCATGATGACTGGAGATGGCCCAGGATGCAATGGGAGACCCTGGCCCTTTTAGATTAAGGTCTTTTCATGTTCTCACTTTGAAAGAGTTAACTCCCATTCAGTGAATAGGCCTCTTTAAATAGTTACTCAAGCAATGGCCCCTTTAATAAAATATCAAACTGGGAGAAGACTCTCAGGGTTCTTGGCCAAAAGAGAAACAGTTAAACTTTATTATTTATATTAACTCTGTGCTAGGAGGAAAGGGACCTATTTTCCAATCTATGAGCTCCAGAAGGAATTGGGATTAAAACTCGATCTTTGAGAAAGAAATTTAGCCAGTAAACCCAAAGGAAAAAAGGCAGATTTTGGCCATGAAAATGTACCTTCCCCTGGGTAGAGGACCCCCAGATAAGGAAGGAGAGGAGAGCAAAGTAGAAGAGCTACTGCTCACTCACAGGTTGTGTTTACCTTTCATTCTAGAAAGAGGACCGTGATATCAGGAGATGATAGTATGACTCTGATTTGATTGAGGGAGAGGTGTGCAAGGTCACCAATCTAACTTCTCCTCCAGAGTCATCTGGGTCCAGTAACCAGATATCCATCATGGTGGCAGGAGATGGTCCAGGATACAAAGGGAGACCCTGGCCCTTTTAGGCTAAGGCATTTTCAGGTTCTCACTTTGAGTGAGACAATACCCATTCAGGGAATATCTATCAGAAGATAATAACACTTTAAAAATTAGGCTAATCCAAATGACAAAAGAGATCCAAAAGCAATTGAGGAGAAAAATGCCTTTAAAATATCAGAATTGGCCAAATGGAAAAGAAAATCTAAAAGCTCATTAAAGAAAATAATTCCTTACAAATTAGAATGAAAGAAACGAAAGTTAATGAAATTATAACAAATCAAAAATAATGAAATAGAACCAAAAAAAAAATGAAAACATAGAAGGCAATGTGAAATATCTCATTGGAAAAAGCAATGACTTGGAAAATAGATCCAAGAGAGATGATTTAAAAATTATTGGACTATCTGAAAGTTACTATAAAAAAAAAGTCCAACCCAGCAGTTAATGAATATAGCAATCTATTGTTCGATAAACCCAAAGACCCCAGTTTTTGGGATAAGAATGCACTATTTGACAAAAACTGCTGGGAAAACTGGAATACAGTATGGCAGAAACTGGGCATAGATCACTATCTAACACCATATACCAAAATAAAGTCTAAATGGGTGCATGATCTAGGTGTAAAGGATGATACTGTAAGCAATTTGGGAAAGCAAGGAATAGTTTACCTGACAGATCTGTGGAGAGGGGAAGACTTTAGGACCAAACAAGAATTAGAGAGCATTATAAAATGCAAAATGGATAATTTTGATTACATTGAATTGAAAAGCTTCTGTACAAACAAAGCCAATGTAACCAAGATCAAGAGGGAGGTGGGAAATTGGGAAAGAATTTTTACAACCTGTGTCTCTGATAAAGGACTCATTTCTAAAATTTATAGAGAATTGAGCCAAATCTATATGAATACAAGTCATTCCCCAATTGAGAAATGGTCAAAGGATATGAATAGGAAGTTTTCAGAGAAAGAAATTAAAGATATCTATAAGCATATGAAGAAATGCTCTAAATCACTATTAATTAGAGAAATGCAAATCAAAACAACTCTGAGATACCACATCTCTCCAGTCAGATTGGCTAAGATGACAAAACAAGAAAGTGACAAATGCTGGAGAGGTTGTGGGCAAATTGGAACGCTAATACATTGCTGGTGGAGTTGTGAATTTATCCAACCATTCTGGAGAGCAATCTGGAATTATGCCCAAAGGATTATAAATAATTTCATACCCTTTGACCCAGCCATACCACTCCTAGGGTTATATCCCAAAGAGATCATAGTAGTGGGAGGAAGAACCATATGTACAAAAATATTTTTAGCAGCCCTTTTTGTGGTTGCAAAGAATTGGAAACTAAAGGGGTGCCCATCAATTGGGGAATGGCTAAACAAGTTGTGGTATATGAATGTAATGGAATATTATTGTGCTATAAGAAATGAGGAGGTGACGGATTTCATAATTACCTGGAGAGACTTATACAAACTGATGCTGAGCGAGAAGAGTAGAATCAGAAGAAATTTGTATACAATCACAGACATACCATATCTGTGACGACCAACTATGACAGACTGGACTCTTTTCAGCAGTGCAGTGATATAAGTTAATCCCGAATGACTCAAGAAAGTGAGAAATGTGCCATCCAGAGATATAACTAGAAAGAACTGAGCCTGAATCCTGATGGAAGCAAACTAAATGATCTTGTTCTTCTCATTGTTTGGTTGTACTTCTTCCTTACCATCTTTCATCCCACCTAGTACTATATGCCTTTGTAATTGGAATAATGTTTAATATGAATGCATTTGCAGACCCTGTACTGTACTATATGATGTCATGAGGGGAGGGGGGAGGGAAGTAAAGGAAATTTGAAAATCAAGGAACTATGGAATTGAATCTTGTCAACTGAAACTAAACTAATAAATTAATTAAAAAAAATAAAAAAAAAATAAAAAAAAGAGTCCAAACATCATCTTTCAAGAAATTAATAAGGAAAACTTCCATAATATTCTAGAACCAGAGGGTAATATAGAAATTGAAAGAATTCACCAGTCACTTCTTTAAAAAGATGGAAAGAATCCACTGATCTCTTTTTGAAAGAGATCCCAAAAGGAAAACTTTTAGAAATATTGTAGCCAAATTCCAGGTCAAGGAGAAAATATTTCAAGCAGCCAGAAAGAAACAATTTGAGTATTCTGGAAATACAATCAAGATAACACAAGATCTAGCAGTGTCTACTATAAGGGATTGAAGAGTTTGGAATATATTATTCTAAAGGTCAGAGGAGATAGGTGTAAAAAAAAGAATAACCTACCTAGCAAAACTGAATATAATCCTTCTGGGGGAAAAATGGATACTCAATGAAATAGAGTCCTTTCAAGCATATGTGATGAAAAGACCAGAGCTAAATAAAAAAAAAAAATCTGATTTTCAAATAGAAGACTCAAGAGAATCAAGAAAAGATAAACAGGAAAGAGAAATCATAAGGCACTTATTAAAGTAAAACTGTTTATATTCCTACATGGAAAGATCTTATTTGTAACTCATGAGACCTTTATCAGATTTAGGGTTGTTTGTAGGAAATACTTGTGTGTATGTGTGTGTGTGTGTGTGTGTGTGTTTGTATATATGTATATGCTTACACACATAAATATGTGAATGTATGTATACACATATATGTGTATATAGGTAGGTTGATAGGTAGATAGATAGACAGATAGCATAGAATGAGTTGAATATGAAGGTATGATATCTAAAAATAAAATTAAGGGGTGAGAGAGTATTATATTAGGAGAAGGATAAAGGGAGAGTGTAATGGCAGGCAAAGTAGTACTTTATTGCTTGTTTCAGCCATTCAAGTGCCTTTGAGCCTCACCCTTGATTGTGTCAAGGCTTTGTTGGAAACAGTATACATTTGTGTTGCCCTTAATAGGCCTAATGGGGTTCCTTGTCCATAATAGGCCTAACAGCATCACATGGAGCCCAGTGTGGGAGGAGGTTACTGAAAGAGAAGAACAGGAAGGGTGGAACAGGAAGGAGCAGAATAGAGAAAAGCTCAAGCATGACCCAGGACCAAGCAGAATTGAGAGAGAGAATTTCTGTGATTTCCAGCACTCTGTCTGTTCTGTCTGTGTTTATGTTAGTTTGACACAGCTGAAGCATTCTGTCTATTAAAAGAGTACTTTAGGAACAAAGCCAAGATGGGGGAGTAGAAATAGTAGTTCCCAGTGGCTCCAAGTTACACCTCCTTCAATACATATAAAAAAAATGACTCTAAACAAATCTTAGAGCTAAAAAACCCACAAAGTGACAGAGAGAGACAAATCTCCTGCCGAAGGCAGCCCATCAGGCTGGCAAGAAGGGGCTATTGCACTAAGCTGGGAGCTGAGCCCAGCCCTGTGTGAACCATGTGGTTTTAACTATTGAAGGAAATATATATATATATATATATATACATATAATATATAAAAATATATAATATAATAATAATATATTATATATATAAATACATATAATATATAAAAATATATAATATAATAATAATATATTATATATATATATATATTTCCTTCAATAGTCCTCATAGTAAGAAAAGTCTTATGAGATACAATTAGCATTTTTCCATGTAGGAATGTAAATAGGTCAGCTTTAATCAATTGCTTATGATTTCTTTTCCCTGTTTACCTTCTTGTGCTTCTCTTGCTTATATATATATATATATATATATATATATATATATATACCCATTCATATATGTGTATATATAAGAAGGTCTAGGTATATATAAATATATAGGTGAGGGTGTGCACATGTATGTACATGTATACATAGACAGAGAACACAGGCAGAGTTGAATATGAAGGAATGATATTTAGAAAATAAAATTAAGAGGTGAGAGAGGAATATATTGGGAGGAGAAAGGGAGAAAGATTGTGGTAAATTATCTCACATAAAAGAGGCAAGAAAAAACTATTACAATGGAAGGGAAGAGTAGGAAGGTGAAAGAGAATGGATTAACCTTACTCTCATTGAATTTGACTTAAGGAGGGAATAAACTACAAACTCAATTGGGTATCATATGCTACAAGAAAATGTGGAGTAAGGGGATAAGGGCAGTCCTGTTAGAGGGGAGGGCAGATTGGGGGAGGGGGTAGTTAGAAACAAACAGTTTTGAAAAGGTATAATGTCAAAGGAAAAAATAGAATAAGTGAAGGGCAGGATAAGATGGAGGGAAATAATGTCTTTCACAATATATCTACTATGGAAATATTTTGCATAACTACACATATACAACCTATGTTGAATTGTTTACCTTCCCAATGGGGGTGGGTGAGGAGGGAAGGAGGGAAAAATAATCTGGAAATCAAAGTTTTAAAAGCAAATGTTAAAAATTGTTTTTACATGCAACTAGGAAATAAGATATATAGTTAATGGAGTTTAGAAATTTATCTTTCCCTCAAAGAAACTAAGGGGAATGGTATATGGTGGGTGGGGTATAGAAGGGAGGGCACACTGGGGGAATGGGTAACCAGAATGCATGCTATTTTGGTATTGGGGAGAAATGGAGAGAACATCTGGAACTCAAAATTTTGTTTAAATGAATGTTGAAAACTAAAAAAAAAAAAGTGAGTCAAGGGAAAGTCCCTGTAATAAAAAAAATCAAACTGAGAAGGGAAGACCAAAAGTGAAACAGATATAATTAACATTCACTCTGAGCCAGGAAGTTTCCATAAATAGCCATTAAGTGATGCTTGAGCTGGGCAGGGACCTATTGTTCTCCAATCAATGAGATACAGGTTGAATTGGGTTTAAGGCTTGGTCTTTGAGAAAGAAATCCAGTCAGAAATCCAGAGGAGAAGAGAGGGGAGGGGAGTGGAGAAGGAAATGATGTGCTGTGTTGTCGAACTGGAACTGGCCACCTGGGTCTCCATAGTACAACTTAAACTATTTATAAGCTGTGGTTTGTGCTTCATTCTCAAAGAGGACCAGGGCATCAGGGAGATGATAACATGGCTTGCAATTGAATTTTATTTGAGTGAGGGGGTGCTGTGTAAAGGAATCAGCCTCACTTTCTCCTCCAAAGTCATCTGGATCCAGTGGACATATATCAATCAGGATGACAGGAGATGGCCCAGGATGCAATGGGAGCCCTCATGAAGTAATCAAAGCTATCTAAAGCCATATTAAAAAAATAATATTCTCACTACTGATTGGAGAAATTCAAGTAAAAATAATTCTGAGATACTATCATATACCTATTAGATTGGCTAATAAGAAAGAAAAGGAAAATAACAAATGCTGGAGGGGGTGTGGGAAAATGAGACATTAATGCACTGTTGGTGGAATTCTGAACTGAATCAACTATTTTGTAAAGCAGTTTAGAATTATACCCAAAGAGCTACATATCAATATATAGCCTTTAGCTTACCCATGCCAATACTAGGTCTATATCCCAAAAAGAGAGTAAAAAACAAAGAGGAAAAAAGACATATATACAAAAGTATTTATGGAAGCACCTTACTAGGGACAAAAAATTAGAAACTGAAGGGATACCCATCAACTGGTAAATGGTTGAGCATGTTGTGGTATGTGATTGTGATAGAATATTATTCTACTATAAGATATAATGAGCAGGGTATTCTCAGAAAAAAAAAAAACCTGGAAAGACTTGTATGGGTTGATGCAAAGTGAATGTACTGTGTACAAAAGTAGAGTAACATTGTAAGATAATCATCTGTGAGTGACTTAGCTATAAGGAACTGATGGTGTCTAAATACAGGTTGAAGCATACTTTTGTTACTTTATTTTTCTTGAGGGATTTTTTTAGGTCTATCTTTTCTTTCACAATATGACTATCATCGAAATATTTTGTGACTACACACGTGTAACCTATAGTGAACTGCTTATATTCTCAATGAGTTTGGGGAGAAAAGAAGGGAGATAATTTGGAACTTGAAGTTTTAAAAATGAATGTTAAGGGGGCTGAGACAAGATGGCAGCATAGAATCAGTGCTCTCCCCATAACCACCTCAAATATATACAAAAAATGACTTTAAAAAAACTTTAGGGCTACAGAACCCACAAACTGACAGAGAGAAACACATCTCCTGCTAAAGAGGGCCCAGTAGGGGAACAGGAAGGATTCATTGCAGCCCTCCCAGGAGCAAAGCCCAGCCTTGTGTGAGCCCTAGGGAGGCCCAACCAGCTGCACCTAGAGGGACATCAAGAGAGTATATCACCAGGAGCTGTGGTGGTTTCCAGAATTATCAACCCATAAATGACAAAGACAAAGTGAGAGTTCAGGGTAAATTTTGGAAACAGAGAGTCTGGGAGTGCAGTCCAGGCTCTGTCCCCAGAGGGAGAAGTGGCTGAGGTGTGGTGGCCACAGCACTGTGGCTGCTACAGAGCTCCTAGTCTCAAGATTGTAGGAAGACCAAGCAACAATTCTGAGGGGTAACCACTCTCACTTTAACCTACTTGGATCTAGATTGAGGTTTAGGGTGGAGGTTGTGGGGTGGGTGACCAGTGAGCCAGAGTGAGTGGAGACTTCAGAGAGTGCAGCCAACTAATAGGTCCAGCAGCTGAAAAAACCTCAGCAATTTGGGACAAAGCACCCCTGTCTCGTAGCAGAGTCCTACTGTGACAAAAATCTCAAAAGTCAAGTACTTGAGTGGCAACATGAGCAAGCAAAGGAAGCAAAGCAAGCACAGCAATCCAACTTTGGATTCCTTTTTGGGGGACAAAAAGGACCAAAGCACGGAACAGGAGGAAGACAGCTAGGTCAGAACTCCTGCACCAAAAGCTTCCAAGTAAAATACAAGCTGGTTAGAGGCCATAGAGGACCTTAAGAAGGATTTTGAAAAGCAAATAAGAGAAGTGGAGGAAAAATTGGCAAGAAAAATGAAAATGATGCAAGAAAATCATGAAAAGAGAGTCAACAACCTAACTGAAGAAAACAACACCTTAAAAATAGACTAACTCAAATGGCAAAAGATGCTCAAAAAGCCAATGAGGAGAAGAAGAATACCTTAAAAAGCCCAATTTGCCAGATGGAAAAAGAATCTCAAAAGGTCACTAAAGAGAATAATCCCTTCAAAATTAGATTGGAGCAAATGGAAGCACCAACCCTGGAGTCAAGAGGACCTGAGTTCAAATCAGGCCTCAGACACTTAACACCTACTAGCTGTGTGACATTGGGCAAGTCACTTAACACCAATTGCCCTCCAAAAAAATAAAATAAAAAGCAATTAAATTTTTTTTTTCTACATGTAACTGGGGGGAAATACTAAATAAGTAAAAAAGGTAAAAAAGAAAGAAAGAAAAAAGAGCAATAGCAAATCAAAGAATTTGACATGCAACTAAAATAAATCTATGAAAGCAATAAAATCAAAACCCACCTGAATAAGAAAATGCAAATCCTGAATATAAAATGCTAGATGAATAAAATTAAAAGTTTAAAAAATTAAACTAATAAGTAACACTAGGAGTTAGTATTAGAAAAAATATATAGATAAGCTATTGATTAATTTGGTTTAAGAAAGGAAAGAAGAAAATTGAATGATCAGTATCAAAAATGAAAAAAAATGAAAGCATGGAGACTGCAGATGAAATTAAAGCAATCATTAGGAGCTATTTCACTATTTATGTGACAGTAAAACTGATGATATAAGACCAATGGATGAATATTTATAAAAAATATGAATTGTCTAAATTAACAGAAGAGGAAATAGAATATTCAAATAGACATATATTAAGAAAAGAATTTGAACAAACCTTAAATGAATCCCTTGTATAAGACAAATATGATTTTCAGACTTCAACCAGGCAAAGTAAAAACAGAAAAAGAAAACTATAGAGTAATATCATGAATAAATATTCATGAAAAAATAAATAAAATATTATCAATGAGATAATAATGCCTCATAAAGAACACATAATATGACTGTGCAAGATTTATATCAGTAATGCAGTACTGTTTCAATGTTAGGAAAATTTTAAGCAAAATTACCACATCAAAAAGCAAAACAAGAATAAAAGTATGATCATCTCAAAAGATGCAGGAAAAGCTTTGTACAAGCTATAATACCTATCTATATTAAAGACAATGGAAAACATAGGAATAAAATGGAGTATTTCTTAAAATGGTTTGTATTATCTATCTATAACCAAGAACAAGGAATAACTATATTGCAGAAGAGCTAAAATACTTCTAAATAAAATGATGGATGAAGTAAAATGTCCATTATCACCACTATTATTCGGTATTTTATTAGAAATGCTACCTATAGCGATAAGAAAAGAAAACGAAATTTTAAGAATAAAAATAGACAAAGAAGAAGCAAAACTATCATTCTTTGCAGATGACATGATGGTATACTTAGAGAGCCTTAGAGAATTAAATAAAACCTAGTTGAAACAAATGACACATTTAGCAAAGTTTTAGGATATAAAATAAACCCCCATAAATCATTCACATTGCCATACTTTACCAACAAAGCCTAGCACTAAATGGTAGAAAGAAAAATTCCATTTAGATAACTGATAGCATGATATAATACTTGTGAATCTATCTGCCAAGACAAATCTAGGGACTACAAGAACACAATTACAAATACTTTTCACACCAATTAAGATGGACATAAACAATTCGAGAAATGTTAATTATTCATGAGTATGCCAAGCCAATGTAATATAAATGGCATTTCTACCTAAGTTAATTTACTTTCAGTGCTATTTAAATAAAAATATCAATTTTAAAGAACTGAGAAAAATAATTACAAAAATTATTTGAAATAACAAAAGACTATCAAGGGAAATAATGAAAAAAAAAATGTGAAAGAATGGTGAACTGTACGTACCAGATTTCAAACAACATTAGAAAGTGGGAATTATCCAAACTGCTACTGGTTAAGCAATAGAAAGGTGGATCGTTGAAATAGATTAGGTGACCAATATAAGTAGTACATGACCATAATAATCTACTATTTGATAGACCCAAAGGCACAAGCTTTTGGGCCAAGAATTCACCATGAGAGAAGAACTGTAAAGAAAATGAAAATATTTTGGAGAAAAGTTGGCATAGAACAATATCACACTATATACCAAAAAAACAGTCAAAATATGTAAATGATTAAGACATAATGGCTAATATTATATGTATTTCAATGAGAGCAAAGGAAAATGGGAATACCGTATGTGTATAACAATATTTATAGCAGCTCTTTTTGTGGTGGCAAAGAGTAGGAAATTTAGGGTATGCCCATGAACTTGGGACTCACTGAACAAATCTTGGCATATTATTATAATTTCTTACTATTGTGCTATAAAAATGATGAACATTGTGGTTTCTAAGAAACCTGAGATGGCTTATATGAAATTATGGGAAATGGAGTGAGCAGAATCAGGAAAGAATTGTATGTAATAACATCAATGTTATAATAATGACCAACTCTGAAATAATTGGCTACACAGGTCAGGACTATGATCCAAGACAGTTCCAAAGGACTCATGATAAAAAATGCTATCTGTCTCTAGAGAGAGAACTGATGATTTCTGAATGCAAACTGAAGCATGCTTCTCTCACTTTCTTCTTTCTTTTTCAAGATGACTAATGTGGAAATGTTTTGTGTGACTTCACATGTATAATTGATATTATGTTATTTCCCTTCTCAATATATGGAGGCGGTGTCAGGGGAGAAAAACAATTTGGAATTCAAAATTTTCAAAAACTGAATGTTAAAAAGAAATGTATACATTATTTAAACATGTTGAATTTGAACTATTGTTGGGATATCCAGTTGTAGATATCCAGGAGGAAATTGGTAATATAGGACTATACTTAATGAGAGATTATGAAAATATATTTCTTGTCATCTGCACAGATCTTATAATTGGATCTATAGCAGCTGATGAAGCTACAAAAATGTAATATATAGAGAGACCACAAAATGGATCAGTATAGAACTTTGTCACACACACACACACACACACACACACACACACACTCCTTAGACAAACTAAATGCGTGAATATATAGCAGTGGAAATAATGGAAATAAGAAGATAGGTGGAAAAATAACAGAATATTTTCACAGAAAGTAGATGTGGAAAGTAGGTAGTGAAATTAATAGACATTGTAAAAAGATGCAGATAGAAAAAGTAGAATGTGGAAAAGATCATTGGATCTAACAATTAAAATATCGTTTATGACCTCAGTGGAAACAATTTTACTGAAATGGTAGGATTGAAAGTGAGACTGTAAAGACAGGAGAAGAGAATGTGATTATAGAAGGATGTATTCCTATAAGTTTGGGAATAAGATGAGTGAGACTTCTGCCTTGAAACCATGTAGGGAAAACCAGAATCTAGGGAAGATTTTTTGTTTGTTTTATGACAGGAGGAAGTTATCTTAGCATATCTGATTGTTGCTAGAAAGGGGGACCAGTTTATAAAAATGTAAATGAAGTCAGGGATGAGATAGAAAGACAGAAGGAGGTGTATAAACTTGGAAGAGTCCCCAAAAAGATAGGAGTGGGTGAGTTCAATAGCAGAGGGGTACTAACAAGAAGCATCTTTTTTTTCTCAGAACTAGAGATAACAAGGTATAATAGAGAGTAGTTTCAAAGCAATGACTAAGAGAGAAAAGGTTTCTTGGTGTATAGTCATTAGCTTCTTAGTGAAGAATAGAATATGAGGTAAGATCACAGTTGAGAGAGAAGGAAGAGGTATCCTTGTAGACTTGAGAAAAGAAAGTTAAAAATATACACAGTGTAATATGTTTTTGGGAAATAAATTGTGGAATAATAAAATGAATATCACAAAGCAGTGAGGACACATTTGAGACAAGATAACACAAATTTGTAACACACCAAGCCAACATAGATACACGACTTTATCCAGTAATAAGAGTAGGTAGGAAAAGAAGGTACATATTCATTGTGACTGAGATGGAAAATGTGAGCTGTATTGGATAAAGAGAACCAAGGATACAAAGGCAGAGGATAATGTATCTTTAAAATGATTAATCATTCAATAAATAATTACTGATCATCATTCCTTCATGCAGAGGACTGATAGCATCACAAGGGTGATGTACTGACTTGCACAGAACTGTGCAAAGTCATCCCACATGAAAAGAGAGGACTACACAGAGAGAGAACTTCTTGAGAAGGCATTGTGTTAAACATTGTCACTCATATTTCTTAAGCTTGGAGGCTGTATTTGTAGGAAGGAGTTAATTAGGTTCTTAGGAGAACATTTTATATTAACATTCTTTACCATGTTATTTGAGAGTATTAGTCACTACCTGCTGGGGATCCAACCTGCCAATTAGAGCAGAAGTTGCAGAATGCTGGTTGTTGTTGTTGTTGTTGTTGTTGTTGTTGTTGTTGTTGTTGTTGTTGTTGTTGTTGTTGTTGTTGTTCTTCTTCTTCTTCTTCTTCTTCTTCTTCTTCTTCTTCTTCTTCTTCTTCTTCTTCTTCTCCTCCTCCTCCTCCTCCTCCTTCTTCTTCTTCATCCTAAGCCCTTAGTTATTGAATTTGCATGGCCTCAGACAAAATGAGATCTGGGAAAGACCTTAATTTAGAAAGGTCAAGGTCATACACTTCCTCCTGGGCCAGAGCCAATCATCTTAACAAAGGTGCTGCCACTAGACTCCAATGATTCTGGAGGAGAGATTGAGGTTCAGGATTTTCTGCAATTCTGGCCCACTTATATCCAATTCACAGGCAAGGATGAGCAACAACAATTATTGATTGCAAATTGTGTTCCCCATATTATATTGCCTCCAATTTGACATACATTTTTTACTTACATAGGTGTTTCCAGGTTATATCCTCCATTAGCATACTAACTCCTTGAGGATTGGGATTATTTCCTGTCTTTTTGTCTTAATGTGTAGCACAGTTCCTGGAACATTGAAAATGATAAATGCTTGTTGAAAAAATATTTTATTAGCTAATGGAAAGATAAAATAGCTATGGAAGTTTTACTCATATTCTATAACTTTTACTTTCTGTCCCTTGTATGGAGTGCTCTCTCTGTGTATATATCATATACATACTCAAATATATGTGTATCTGTGCATGAATATGTATGTAGAAGTGTGTATATGTATGTATATAAGGATTAAGATGGATATTGTACCTCTATCTCTTTTAGACCACTTATTTTCACATTTTTGTTTGTTTCCTTGAGCAATACCTCATTAGACACAGATAATGTATTTCATGATTGTGCTGTCTTGTTCAAGATAGATAGCTAATGAAGTCAACATAGAACTGTCACACATTGGTCACATATTTCTTAGCACAGAGATTTTGCCTGAGGATTGAATTTGGTCTATGGTATGTTTCCACCAACTCTCCTTTTCAGTCTCTAATTGCAGATTATTAAAATTCAGAGATCTTGACAGTATTTTCCTCACCAAAATGCAATAACCTAGTCTGAAATAACCACTGTTGCTCAGTGGTTCTCAAATTCTCATTCAGGGTATACTTAGAATATTTTGATATCACAAAAATCTTAGGAATTGTCTATATAACATGATACTATTTTCCCCCTGGGTAACTAAAACAAATGAAAAATCTTATTAAAATGCACAAGCTAATGGTTATATATCTGCTTATACATCACCTATTTTTAATTAGATAAACAAATTCTTAATTATTTAAAGAAATAAAGCTGTTTTCAAACATACATATTTTATATAGGTGTATATTGCTTAAATTTCTCCCCCTATAGAACATAAGTTCCTTGAGGGCATTTTTATCTTTTTGTCACCAGTGCCTAATGATATTTGTCACATAGAAGGATCTTAATAAATGGCTGTTGAATTATGGATTCCTGTTTTTCTTGATTTCTTACTTTGTACCTGAAATTAGAAATAAAGAACAATGGAAAGTCTAGGATAAGCAAAGTAATGACTTGACCTGCACAATGGAGTTATTAACATGGTCAGTCTAAGTGGTTGCATGGCAAACCCTTTATTCAAATCTTATTATCTCCCTATTACATTACCTGCAATTAGCATTACATATCTTCTCACATCTCAAGACTGTCATTCTATTACCATGTCACTATTTCTCTCAGGGGGTGATATCAGCTCTCATTTTACTAAGAAGACAGAAGACATGCATTTTAAACAGCAAACAGCATGATGTATTGGAAATCGATGACTAATCCTTGTCTTCCAAATGCAATCTTCACCAGGGTAGGTTGACCTTAATTATTACATAGAGCCAATAAATAGGATTGGGGAGGAGGTAGCAGAGCAACCCATTTGGCAACTTCTGCTCCATTTTGGTGTTTAGTTCAGCTGCTCCCACCAACATGTTATCTTTTGCAAAAACTGCATCTATCTGCGTCTATTTAATCATCCAGATCAACATGCTTACATCACTCTTGCATTTGAATTGGTAAAATTCAGTTCATTTCCTGGCATAGACTAGACATTAATAATTATTAATCAATTACTACTTAATGAATTATTTGAGCAACATATTTCATCCTATAAAAATCTGGTAAAGAAAATGGAAGGTGGGGTAATTTGTACAAATGAAGAGCTAAACCTTCTAAAAGGTCATTGACCTGTTCAAGGCCAGACAGTTAATACAATGAATAGCTAAGTCTTGCGCCAAATTCTTATAATTCTACACTCACTGTTCCTTTCAGTATATCAAACTGCTTGCAAAAATTCTAGTAATATCCCCATTACATCTCTTTCATATATACAACATCTATCATATTTACCTATCATTTCAATTTATATTACAATTTACAGTTATAGAATTATCACATGTGCAAAGTCTGTATTTATATGTATGTACCCAAATTGGTATCAAAATCAAATTATTAGAGACATAAAATATCATTTACATATGCAGATGCTTATTTGCATGCACAAATATAAACATTTAATCCTAAAAACTAGCAGCTATTTCAAATATTTTAGTAGCTCCTATTCCTCCTTTCAAAATTATTAAAAATAGGGGGCAGATAGGTGGCGGCTAGGTGGCACAGTGAGTAGAGCCTCCCTGGAGTCAGAAGGACCTGAGTTTGGATCCGGCCTCAGACACATAATGCACACACCTAGCCGTGTGACCTTGGGCAAGTTACTTAACCCCAATTGCCCTCCCAAAGGGCAAAAAAAAACCAACAAAAAAAAAAAAACTATTAAAAATACCCACCACCAAAAAAGTCCCTAATTTAGGAAGTCAATTATTTATCCTCATTTGTGCTATTTGACAGTGTCCAAGAAATTAGGGTTCTCAATGAAAAGAACTGAATCACTCTTCCCTTTATGTCACTTGAGGATGCACTCCTTACCCTTTGTCATCCAAAAAGGGGGACAAATGAAGAATCCTTTGAGAAGTGATTGAAATATATGGAATAGGAATAGAAATAGCTATTCTGTATCTCTTCCATTTAGGTAAAATAATACTTTGAAAGATCAAAATATTATAGGAAAATGGGGAGAGAACATGGATACTATGCACTTTGTTCAACAAAATGAAGTCACTTTAAAAACACCAGTGTGGAGGAAAGGACAAGTGTTCCTTAGCTCTATGCCTTTTGTGTAAAGTTCAAATAAGCAACCGAGGATTTCATACTTCCTTTGGTAGCTAACAGTGTTTCTCTATGTAAAATTGCAACCACTAGAGATTTTTTTTTTCACATTTGCTGCATTTTTTTAGACGAAATAGATTTTGTGAAGGAAGCAATGTCAATGTAAAGCTTAGAGTCTTGACTGCCTAAATTTTGCTTTGAGGTATGTGATATATAATAAAGACTTTTAAGGAGCATTCTTTAAGATGAACAGAGGATAGAAAGCTTACTTCATTCAAAATTAAAACTATACACCCAATGGGGGCAAAAGCTTAACAAGCATAGGACAGGTCTGTTATGTGAATATCTCCCTAAAGTTAATCTACTTGTTAAAGATATCATTATAATACAAGTGATTGCTCAAACATAATATATTAAATTACATTAAACTGAAAAGGTTTTGTACAAATAAAGTTAATGTATTCCATCAATTGGGGAATGGCTGAACAAGTTGTGGTATATGAATGTAATGGGATACTATTGTGCTGTAAGAAATGAGGAACAGACTTTACAGACGCTGCCACCAGGAGTCATCGTCTTGGTTCTGTCGGCCAGACGCCGATGATCCCCGCTGCCTCTTCCTCTGCAGTGTCGCCATACCAGGCATCTGTGGCCATGGCCAAACCCAATGTGTACTTCAACGTCGCCGTAGATAATGAGCCCCTGGGCCGGATTACTTTCGAGCTCTTTGCAGACAAGGTTCCAAAGACAGCAGAAAACTTTCGTGCTCTGAGCACTGGAGAGAAGGGATTTGGTTACAAGGGATCCTGCTTCCACAGAATCGTTCCTGGGTTCATGTGCTAAGGTGGTGATTTCACACGCCTTAATGGCACTGGTGGCAAGTCTATCTATGGGGAGAAATTTGCTGATGAGAGCTTCATCCTGAAGCATACTGGTCCTGGCATCTTGCCCACGGCAAATGGTGGACCCAACACAAATGGCTCCTAGTTTTTCATCTGTACTGCTAAGACTGATTGGTTGGATGGCAAGCATATTGTCTTTGGCCAAGTGAAAGAAGGGATGAACATTGTGGAAGCCATGGGGTGTTTTGTTTCTCGAGATGGCAAGACCAGCAAGAAGATCACTCTCCCTGACTGTGGACAGCTCTCATAAGTTTTTTTGTTTTGTTTTTTTTTTTTTTGTCTTAACCATCAAACCATTCCTCTGTAGCTGGAGAGAGCACCCCTAAACCCCAACTGCTCTTATACCCTGTAATCCTTGTGCTCTCACTTGCTGCAATTCTCTTTGGATTTCATTTCCGTTTTCCTTCCACAAGTCTGGCTAGACAACAGAGTTAAGTTTATGACTATGAAATAAAAACTAAACTACAAAAAAAAAAATGAGGAACAGACAGACTTCATAATAACCTGGAGAGACTTATATAAACTGATGCTGAATGAGGGTAGCAGAACCAAGAGAACTTTATAAACAATCACAACACATCTTATTTGTGACAACTAGCTTTGATAGACTGGGCTCCTCTCAGCAATACAAGGTTAGAAGACATCTTCGAAAGACTTATGATGGAAAGGGATATTCACATCCAGAGAAAGAACTACAGAGTCTGAATAAAGATTGAAGCAAACTATTTGCTCTTTCTATTTTGTGTTTTGTTTTGTCCCTTCTTTTGCATTGTTCACTTTATTGGTTATAACCCTTCTTTACAACTTGACTAATGTCTAATGTGAACGTATTTGCAGAATTTATATTTGATTGCATGCTGCCCTGGAGGGAGGGAGGAAAAGAGGGAGGGGAAGAAATTTGGAATTCAGGGGATTGTGGAATTAAATGTTGTAAACTAAAAGCAATAAATAATTTTAAGAATTAACAAGAAACAAGCAACCCCCACTATTTTGTTGCCTATTTCTAGATAATATCCTTGTGTGATGTCTTTTAATAAGGTATTAAATTTTATTTTTTTTTTCTTGGAGACCTGTACTCCTTCATTTATCTTTCCACAAGTCATTTTCATTCTTCTTATGTTTATAACTCATGTTTTATCACAATCTAGTCTTTCATTTTGTCCCAATCATTTTTTGCTTTCCTTTTTGAAGAATTATAGAAGTTATTGGAATTGTTCTATTGCTGTTGCACTAGACCTTACATAATTTGATATAAAACTCCATTTTCCTTAGGAAATTTTTCTATAATTATCAATTTTATATGAAGGAAACTTAGAAGTATTATTCATTGATGTGGTGTTTTTTTTCCAAATGTTTATACATTTCTCCTCCTTAATTCCTTTTTAAAAAGTTGTTTCTTGTTTTTCTTTTTGTATGTTATCTTTTACTTTTTAATCATTTTTATTTTGAACTTAAATACATTCACATAAAAAAGAACATTTTCATGTAATCAGCACAACATAAAAGAAGGATTCAATAAAAAACCAGAAATTTTCTTTTCATACTGTTTACACTTTTTTTAATGAAGTCTCTTCTCTAAGTGTGCTTCTTCACCTCTGTGCTTTCCCATCAGTAGGACTAGCATTCTTTTGTCTCTACTTAAGCCCTTGATGCCTAGCCTATGTATTTTCTGATGACAGGAGTTGAATATTATCTTGAGCTCTAAAAGTATGAGTGATCCTTAGGGATATTGCCACAAAAACTCTGAGAGGTCATGGTTATATGTATTCACCTTTTCCAGTACCACTGCTTTTATCTCCATCCTTATCTCCCAGACTGAATTTCCTTCATCACTAGTTTAATTCCTGGGAGGTCATAAAGAAGTACAAAGAAGAGGACCCCTTGTGGGAACTATTAATGGGAAATTCCAAAAAAATCTTCACAATTCTCTTCTTTAACTTTCATTCCTGCTATTGGCTGATATTTCATCCTTTTTAAATTAGTTATTGCCAGCATTGCCCCCCACTCTCCTCTATTCTTTCCCATTTTCTCCTACCTTTTCACAACTCTCTTTCCTTTCAAGGTTTAGGGATGATCTTTTTCATGGGTCACAATGCACCATGTGAGACAAGTCTCCCCTAAAACACTCCCTAGGCTTGGACTAAAATTAAAGATGTCAACAGAATGCAGGATCACCCCAAGTCAAATCGACCATGGTCTAAAAAAGACATGGGACATTGAGGGGAAGGTAAGGGAGGAGGAAATAGGAGTTCAGAAATGAATTCTGGATAAGCAGGTTTTCAGTAATTTTGTAGGAACTACCTTTTGATAGTTTTTTTCCAATATTCCTCTTTATTATATTTGTTCTTTTAGGGTTTTTTTTTTATTAATTTTCTTGTGTAGCAGAGTAGATTGTTTTTCACTCTCCTCTTTCCTAGGATTTCCCCCCATTACTTCATATTGTTTTCTTCTGTCTCCTAATTATTTCTCCTTAAAGATATCTTTATATTAATGATTTAGATAAGAGAATTTGGGGACTGGAATTGTCTCCAATTTTCTTAAAAGTTGTTTTCATCATGTTAGGAACTCAATAAACTTAATATATATTTACTAATTCAAGTGCTTATTATTTATAATAGTCACAAGATTAGAGATCACCAGAGTTTCTAAGGGAAACAAATAGTAGTAAAAAACTTCAAGATCACAAACAGTTGTAGCAAAAATTAGTTTGAAAAGTACTATAGAACTATGCTTAGAATGGCTCTTACCATGTATTCTCAAATTTCTAAGTAGCCACAACTCTTCAGTGAACCATAAAGAAAGGAGACCAAAAGCCCCCTCATAGCATGATCTCTGCCTATGAATCAGTGGCAAAACTGTTGATTAAGAAGGTTAGAGAAGAGTTTAATCATGTATGCTTGACTGGAGCATTAGATAGAGAAATTATTGACCTGGACAAAGCCATAGAGCATGGCCAGATAAAGGCATATATAATAAAAATGTCAGAGAGACACACTGTAACAAGAATAACCATCATGCAATTAAGTTACTTAAGAAGGCAAAATATAGGGGCGGCTAGGTGGCGCAGTGAATAGAGTGCCGGCCCTGGAATCAGAAGGACCTGAGTTCGGAGCCGGCCTCCGACACTTAATCCACACAAATAAAAACCTAGTCGTGTAACCTTGGGCAAGTTACTTAACCCCAATTGCCCTAAAGGGGCGGCTAGGTGGCGCAGTGAGTAAGAGCGCCGGCCTCGGAGTTTGGATGACCCGAGATCAGATCCGGCCTCAGAAAATGAGCACCCACGAATAAATAATGACTAGCCGTGTAACCTTGAGCAAGTTACTTAACCCCAATTGCTTTAAAAAAAAAAAAAAGAAGGCAAAATATCACTTGTCTGATGAAAGGCTACAAATTTTTTTAAAGTTGCATATTTATTTCTTCTTATTGCTTATGTATGTAAATCACTGAGTTAGGTATACTTTATAAACCCATGTAACAAGTTATGAGAGCTCCTGAGCAAGGGTTCAACTATCCAAGAATTTTCACTCTACTAAGTAGAGAGAAAAAGGATGAACAGTCAGTCACGAAACACAGATTACTTTTTGCATGTAGGTGGTATTGTTGCCTCAAATGAATTTCCATTCTTAACAGCCAGAAATAAAGGCAAAATATAATCACTAAATCATTGAATTAGTTTTTTTTATCATAGGAGCTAGCCAGGGCTTCAAGGTAAGAGGGAGAGAGCAGAAAGGAAGGAGAGTGAAAGTTTCATATTTTATAATTAATTAATTTTTAGTTTTCAACATTCTCTTCCATAAGATTCTGAGTTTTAAATTTTCTCCACCTTCCACTCCTCCCTCTTCCTCACAATGGCATGCAATTTGATATAGGTTCTACTTATGCATTCATTTTAAACACATTTTAACATTACTCATGATGTAAACAAGAATTTAAACTAGTGGGAGGAACCACAAGAGAGAAGAAACAAAACAACAAAAGAAAAGAGGAGCAAATAGTATTCTTCCATCTGCATTTAGACTCCAAAGTTCTTTCTCTTGATGTGGATAGCATTTTCCATCTTGAGCCTTTTGTACTTGTCTTGGATCCTTGCACTGTGGAAAAAAACTAAGTCTATTAAAGTCAATCATTGCAGAATGTTTCTGATACTGTGTACAATGTTCTCCAGGTCCTACTCATTTCACTCAGCATCAGTTGATGTGACTCTTTCCAGATTTTTCTGAAGTGTGCTTTCTCATAATTTCTTATAGCTCCTCATTTCTTATAGCACAATAGTATACCATTACAGTAATATACCACAACTTGTTCAGCCATTCCCCAGTTGATGGATATACCCTTAGCTTCTAATTCTTTGAAACAACAAAAAGAGCTGCTATAAATATTTTTATATATATGGCACCTTTTCCTGGTTTTTTTTTATGATCTCTTTGAGATACAAACTTAGAAGTGGTATTCCTGGGTCAAAGGGTATGCATTTTTATATTCCTTTCAGCATAGTTCCAAAAAGTAATCCAGAATGAATCAGTTCACAACTCCACCAAAAACGAACTAGTGTTTTGATTTTCCAACATCTTCTCATACATTGATCATTTTCCTGTTTTGTCATGTTAGCCAGTCTGATAAGTATGATGGGATTACTCAGAGTTGCATTGAATTACATTTTTTCTAATAAATAGTGATTTAGACCATTTTTTCACATGCCTATACGTAACTTTAATTTCTTCCTTTTAAAACTGCCTTTTCATATCCTTTGACCATTTGTCAATTGGATAATGGTATGTATTCTTATAAAATTTATTTCTCCATATATTTTAGAAATTTTACATTGGCTGTAAAAATTGTTGACCTTTTCCTGTTTCCTTTCTAAACTTTATTGCATTGACATTGTTTATGCAAAACCTTTTCAATGTAATGATATCTTTTTTTTTTTGATTAAACAAATGCTTTATTAACTTCTGGTTTACATCATTCATTTCCACCAGATTATGAGTTACATTTTTCCCCCATTTTTTCCCTACCCACCACTCCAGAATAGCAGTCCCACTAGATATCCCCTCATCCAATCTGCTCTCTCCCATATCTTCTCCCATACCCCCTTCAACTTTGCCATTAGGGCAAGGTGAATCTCTGAGCCCCACTGCCTGGACATCTTATGAAACATTTAATTTTAACACTTTGATTTTCAGATCCATTCCCCTTCTCCCTTGTCACCCACTCCCTCTGAGAAGATAAGCAATTCAGTATGTGTTGTACATGTATATCTATGCAAAACATTACCATAGTAGATATATTGTAAAAGACTGCTTATATTTCCCTCCCACCTGTCTCACTTCCCACCTGGTCCATTCCCTACTTTGATCCTGTCCCTCTTTGATAGTGGGTACTTCTAACCTCCCCTCTCCCCAGAATGCCCTCCCCTCCATCATCCCCCCTCTCATCCCCCTTTCCCCTACTCAGGAGAGTGAGTGAGGGTAAGATATTCCATTTAGTATGTATGTGATTTTCTCCTTGAGCCAACTTCAATGAGAATATGCTTTTGCCTTTTTGCCTTCCTGTTCTTCCCCTCCCCTGCAATTACTTCCCCTTGCCTCTTCTACATGAGATAGTTTGCCCTACCCTGTCTCTCTCCATCTCCTCTTGCCACTTTCCTCTCTCACCTCTTGACTTCACCCCTTAAGAATGATCCCTTCCTTGGGGCGGCTAGGTGGCACAGCGAGCAGAGAGCCAGCCCCGGATCCAGAAGGATCCGAGCTCGGATCTGTCCCCAGACACCCATCACACAAACAAAAACCCAGCCACTTGAACCTGTGCAAGTCACCCAACCCCAATTGCCCTCCAAAAAAAAAAAATAATCATCCCTTCCCATCAAATTCAACCTGTGCTCTCTATCCATGTATACCTGTGAACATATGCCATGTACCCTTCTTCAATTATTTTCATAATGAGAAAGGTTTCATCAAACATAGTTATTGTTTTTCCATATAGGACTGTAAATAGTCCAACTTTGATAAGTTCCTTTTGATTTCTTTTCCTTGATTACCTTCTCAAACATCTCTTGCTTCTTGTGTCTGAATGTCAAATTTTCTATTCAACTCTGGTTTTTTCATCAAGAATGCTTGAAAGTCCTCTATTCCACTGAATGACCATATTTTCCCTTGAAACAAGATACTCAGTTTTGCTGGGTAGGTGACCCTTGGGTTCATTCTCAGCTCTTTTGCCTTCTGGAATATCATATTCCATGCCCTTCTATCCCTCAACATAGAAGCTACCAGGTCCTGGGCTATTCTGATTGTGTTTTCACAATATTGAAATTGTTTCTTCCTGGCTGCTTGGAGTATTTTCTCCTTGATCTGGGGATTCTGGAACCTGGCTATAATATTCCTGGGAGTTTTCTTTTTGGGATCTTTTTCAGGAGGTGATCAGTGGATTCTTTCAACCTCTATTTTGCCCTCTGGATCTAAAACATCAGGGCAGTTTTCCTTGAGAATTTCTTGAAGGGTGATTTCTAGGTTCTTTCTTTGATCATGGCTTCAGGTAGTCCAATAATTTTTAAATTGTCTCTCCTGGATCTATTTTCCAGGTCAGTGGTTTTTCCCATGAGATATTTCACATTGCCTTTTATTCTTTCATTTGTTTGGATCTGTTTAATAGTATCTTGATTTCTCATAAAGTCACTAGCTTCCATTTGCTCCAGTCTAACTCTGAAGGAATGAATCTCCTCAGTGAGCTTTTGAGATTCTTTTTCCATCTGGCAAATTCGACTTTTTAAGGCATTCTTCTCCTCATTGCCTTTCTGAGCCTTTTTTGCCATTTGAGTTAGTCTCTTTTTTTTTTTAAACAAATACTTTATTAACTTCTGTTTTACATCATTCATTTCCGCCAGATTTTGAGTTACAATCATTTTCCCCCCATTATTCCCCTACCCAACCTCCCAGAATAGCAGTCCCACAAGATATCGCTTCCTCCAGTCTGCTCTCTCCCATACCTTCTCCCATACCCCCATCGACTTTTCCTTTAGAGGAAGGTGAATCTTTGTGTCCCAATGCCTGCACATCTTATCTCCCAATTATAGGCAAAAGAGTATTAATAATAGTATTTATATATATATATTTGAAACATTTAATGTTACGACCTCGAATTTCAGATCCATTTCCTTCCTCCCTTGTCACCCATTCCTTCTTGGGACATAAGTAATTCAGTATATGTTGTACATGTCTAGCTATGCAAAACATTATCATAGTAGATATATTGTACAAGGCTGCTTATAATTCCTCCCACTCATCCCACCCCCCACCTGGTCCATTCCCTACATGATCCTGTCCCTCTTCTATAGTGGGTACTTCCAACCTCCCCTCACCCTAAGGATGCCCTCCCATCCATCATCCCTCCTCTCATCCCCCTTCCCCCTATCCTGCTGCAGGTTGAGATATCCCATTTAGTATGTATGTCATTTTTTCCCTGAACCAAATTCAATGTGAATGTGGTTTTGCCTTTTTAGCCTTCCTTATTCTCCTCCTCCTTTGCACCCACTTCCCCTACATGAGATAGTTTACCCTACCATGTCTCTTCCCATCTCCTCTTGCCACTTTCCTCTCTCACCTCATAATTTCATCCCTTGAGTACTCTCCCTTCCCAACAAAATCAACCTATGCCCTCTATCCATATATAACTGTAACCATATACCCACACATTCACATATGTATTCATATGACCACACCCCCTTCTTCCATTATTTTCATAGTGAGAAAGATATCATCAATCACAGATATTGCTTTTCCATATAGGGATGTAAATAGTTCAACTTTGATAAGTTCCTTTTGATTTCTTTTCCCTGATTACCTTCTCTGTCATCTCTTGCTTCTTGTGTCTGGATGTCAAATTTTCTATTCAACTCTGGTTTTTTCCTCAAGAATGCTTGAAAGTCCTCTATTCCACTGAATGACCATATTTTCCCCTGAAACAAAATACTCAGTTGTGCTGGGTAGGTGACCCTTGGGTTCATTCCCAGTTCTTTTGCCCTCAGGAATATCATATTCCATGCCCTTCGATCCCTCAGTGTAGAAGCTGCCAGGTCCTGGGCTATTCTGATTGTGTTTCCACGATATTGAAATTGTTTCTTCCTGGCTGCTTGTAGTATTTTCTCCTTGATCTGGGGATTCTGGAACCTGGCTATAATATTCCTGGGAGTTTTCTTTTTGGGATCTTTTTCAGAGGTGATCTGTGGATTCTTTCAACCTCTATTTTGCCCTCTGGATCTAAAACATCAGCAATTTTCCTTGAGAATTTCTTGAAGGGTGATTTCTAGGTTCTTTCTTTGATCATGGCTTTCAGGTAGTGCAATAATTTTTAAATTGTCTCTCCTGGATCTATTTTCCAGGTCAGTGGTTTTTCCCATGAGATATTTCACATTGCCTTCTAATCTTTCATTTGTTTGGATCTGCTTAACAGCATCTTGATTTCTCATAAAGTCACTAGTTTCCATTTGCTCCAGTCTAACTCTGAAGGAATGAATCTCCTCAGTGAACTTTTGAGATTCTTTTTCCATCTGGCAAATTCGACTTTTTAAGGCATTCTCTTCATTGCCCTTTTGGGCCTCCTTTGCCATTTGAGTTAGTCTATTTTTTAAGGTGTTGTTTTCCTCAGTCAGGCTGTTGACCCTCATTTCATACTTTTCCTGCATCCTTCTCATTTCTCTTTCCAATTTTTCCTCCACTTCTTTTATTTGATTTTTAAAGTCCTTCTTAAGGTCCTCTATGGCCTGCAACCCGTTCATGTTTTCCCCTGGGGCTTTTGGAGCAGGACTTCTGACCTCACAGTCCTTTTCCCGCTCTATGCCCCCAAAATAGGAGTCTAGGTTGCATTTTTCTGTTTCCTTTGCCTTGGCATGTTGCCACTTAATTACTTGACTTTGGGCTTGTTGCCACACTATGGCTTTAAGGCCAGATAGAGGAATTTTCGTCCCGAACGTGTGGGGGGCAACTTCCGTTTCTGGCAAGCTGTAAACCCACCCACATCTTCCACCCTAGATCACAATCCAGATCCAGGGAGGTTAAAGCAAGAGTGATTACCCCCCAAGACTGATCGCTGGATCTCCCCAAGATTTGTAGGCTGGGAGCCGGAAATGCCTCTGAAAACTACTAAATGGCGTGTCTCCTCAGTGGCTTCTAGCCCCCAGGGGAGGGAGCTGATGCATTCCCCAAATACAGGTCCCAAAGTCCATAGGACTCTAACCTCTTACTTTGTCCTAGGCAAGTCTATGTTGATAATTCTGAAATCTCCACAGTTCCTGGTGTTCTGGGGTTCCTCCTGCCGGCTGCTGGCCCTGCCGCCCTGGGGCTAAAACCTCGGCTCACGCGGACCTGGGCTCTGCTCGGCTCCTGCGCTCTGCTGGCTCCCAGACCACTGCGCTGGTCCTTCCTGCAGGGCTGCTGGGCTGTCCTCAGAGGGAGGTTAGCTTCTCTGTGTCGTTCTGTGGGTGCTGGGGCTCCAGAAGTTTTTCAGAGTCCTTTTTTACATAGTTTGTGGAGAATCTGGGGGCAGAGAGGCTTGGACGAGCTGTTTCTACTCTGCCATCTTGGCTCCGCCCCTGAGTTAGTCTCTTTTTTAAGGTGTAGTTTTCCTCAGTCAGGCTGTTGACTCTCATTTCATACTTTTCCTGCATGCTTCTCTTTTCTCTTCCCAAATTTTCCCCCACTTCTCTTATCTGCTTCTTAAGGTCCTCTATGGCCTGTAGCCAGCTTGTATTTTCATTTGGGGCTTTTGGTGCAGGAGTTCTGACCTCACAGTCCTCCTCCATGCTTTGAGCCTCTTTGCCCCTAAAATAGGAGTCCAATGTTGAACTTTTCTGTTTATCTTGTTTCATTTGCCTAGGCATATTGCCACTTAATTACTTGATTTTTGGGCTTTTTGCCACAGTGGGACTCTGCCACCAGACAGGGGAGCTTCCGCCCAAACGTGGGGTCTTCACAACTTCCGACAGTTGGGTGGCCTCTGTAAAGCCTCCACCCACTCTGGCAAGTTAGATACCCACCCCAAACTTCCCCCCCAGACCACAATCCAGATCCAGGCAGTTTAAAGCAAAAGCTATTAACCCCCAGACTGATTGCTGGATCTTCCTACAGTTCGCAGACCAGGAGCTAGAGCCACTGCTGATGCTGCAAAATGGCTTCTGTGCAGCAGTTTCTTCAGCAGCTTTTCGCCTCCAGGGGAGGAAGCCACGAGTTCCCCAAATACTGGTCCCAAAGTCCATAGGGCACTAACCTCTCACTTTGTCCTAGGCATATCTGTGCTGATAATTCTGGAATCGCCACAATTGCTGGTATTCTGGGGTTCCACCAGCCGGCTGAAGGCCTGGCCGCCCTGGAGCTAAAACCGCGGACCTGGGCTTGGCTCTGCAGGTTGCGCTGTCAGTTCCCAGGGCGCTGGGCCGCCTGCTCTCAGAGCGATGCGCTGGCTGCTCCCTCCAGGGCTGCTGGGCTGTCCTCAGCAGGAGGTTAGCTTCTCTGTGCCGTTCTGTGGGTGCTGTGGCTTCAGAAGTTGTTAGGAGCTCCCTTTCACATTGTTTGAAATTTGTGTGGGGCAGAGCACATTGGAAATGTTTTTTCTACTCTGCCATCTTGGCTCCGCCCCCCAATGTAATGATATCAAAATCATTAATTTTGTATTTCATAATGTTCTCTTTCTCTTGTTTGTTCACAAGTTCTTCCCTTCTCTGTAGACCTGGCAGGTAAACTATTCCTTGCTCTCCTAGTTTGTTTACAGTAACGACCTTTATAATTAAATCGTGAACCCATTTTTTTTAGTTTATCTTGGTATAGGGTATAAGACATTGGGATGTACTTAGTTTCTGCCATTCTATTTTCCAGTTTTCCCAGCAATTTTTGTTAAATAATGAGTTCTCATCCCAAAAGCTATAGTCTTTGGATGGATCAAATAGTAGATTATTATAATCATTGACTACTGTGTCTTGCCTACCTAACCATTTCCACTGATGTATCACTCTATTTCTTAGCCAGTACTAAATAGTTTTGGTTATTGCTACCAGTCAAATTAAGATGTACTACAGCTAGGCCATGGTCCTTTGTCTTTCTTTTCATTAATTCCCTTGATATTGTGGATCTTTTTTTCTTCCAGATGAATTTTGTAAAAAAAAAAAATTTCTAGCTCTATAAAATAATTTTTCATTGTTTGATAGGCATGATACCGATAATGTAAATTTAGATAGAATTGCCATTTATGTTATATTAGTTCAACCTACACATGAGCAATTAATGTTTTCACAATTATTTAGATCTGACTTTATTTGTGTGAAAAGAGTTTTGTAATTGTGTTTACATAGATTCTGGGTTTGTTTTGGCAGGTAGATTCCCAAATATTTTACACTGTTTATAGTAATATTAAATGGAATTTCCCCATCTCTTGCAATTGGGCTTTGTTAGTAATATATAAAAATGCAGATGATTTATTTTATGTCCTGAAACTCTGCTGAATTTATTTATTATTTAAGTATTTTTTTACTTAATTCTATAGGATTCTCTAAGTATATCATCCTGTTATAGGCAAAGAATGATAGCTCTGTTTCTTCTTTGCCCATTCTAATTTCTTCAATTTCTTTTTCTTTTCTTATTCCTAAAACAAACATTTTTATTACTATATTGAGTAATAGTGGTGATAATGAGCATCCTTGTTTTGCCCTCAGTCTTTATTGGGAAGCTTCTAGCTTATCCCCATTACATATAATGCTTCCTGATGGTTTTAGATGGATGCAACTATTAATTTTAAGAAAACCCATTTATTCCTATGCTCCCTAGTATTTTTAATACACATGAGTGCTATCTTTTGTCAAAAACTTTTTCTGCATCTGTTAAGATAAGCATAGGATTTCTGTTAATTTTGTTGTTGATACGGTCTTAGATATGTAATAGATCAATGATGCTGATAGATTTCCTAATATTGAACCAATGCTGCATTTCTAGTATAAATCCTACCTGGTCATAGAGTATTATCCTCAAGATAAATTGTTGTAATCTCTTTGCTAGAATTTTGTTTAAAATTTTTGCATCTATATTCATTAAGGTAATTGATCCATAATTTTCTTTTTCTATTTTGACTCTTGCTGGATTAGTTATGAGCACCATGTTTTTATCATAAAAAAAGAATTTTATCCTTACTTTCTGTGTGTCCCTCTGTTTCAAACATGTTTCTGGTAAACAACACATTGTAGGATTATGGTTCTTAATCCACTCTGTTATCTACTTCTGTTTTATAGGAAAGTTCATCCCATTCACATTCACAGTTAAGATTATAATCTGTGTCTTTCTCTCCATTCTATCTCTCCTGTCCCTCCTCTATTTATGCTTTTCTCTCTCCTTTCTCACTTTCCCTACTCACAAGTTTTGCTTTGCCATCCCTTTTACCAGCCCCTTTCCTTCCCCTTTACTCTTACTACTTCTTCCTTCGATACTCTACATCACCTCCCACTTCTAGGATCTATGATCTTGGGGCAATTTTCCTTGAGGATTTCCTGAAAGATGCTGTCCAGGCTCTTTTTTTTTTTATCATGGTTTTCTGGGAGACCAATAATTTTAAAATTGTCTCTCTCTGATTTATTTTCTAAGTCAGTTGTTTTGACAATGAGCTACTTTGTTTTATTTTTTTCATTATTTTGTTTCTGTTTGACAGATTCTTGGTATCTCAGAGTCATTAGGTTCCACTTATCCAATTCTAATATTTAATGAATTGTTTTCTCCTATTAGATTTTGTACCTCCTTTTCCATCTGACCTGTTTTGCTTTTCAAGGAGTTATTCACTTCAGTTAGTTTTTGTGCCTCCTTGTTTTCTTCAGTGTCCGTTTTTTTTCCATTTGACCAATTGTACTTTGTTTTGTTTTTGCTTTTGCTTTTTGGTGGGTAATTGGGGTTAAGCGACATGCCCAAGATCACATGGCTAGTTTTGTGTTAAGGTCAGGTCAGGTCCTCCTGACTCCATGGTCGGTGCTCTCTATTCATTGTGCCACCTGGCTGCCCCTCAAAGGTACTTTTTAAGGACTTGTTTTCTACAGTCAATTTTATCCTTTTTCCAAACTATTGACTCCCTCTTGCATACCTCTCATTTATTTTCCCAATTATTCCTCTGCCTCTCTTATTTGACTTTTAAAATCCTTATTGAGGTCTTCCAAAAAAATTTTGGGGGCTTGAGACTAGTTAATATTCTCCTTTGAGGTTTCAGATGTGGGTGTATTGATGAAGCTGTCCTCTTCTGAATTTGTGCCTTGATCTTCCCTGTCTCCATGATAAGACTCTATGGTCATTGTCCATTTCCACTTTTTGCTCATGATGTTGGCCTATGTCCTGGTTTTTAAAATTGAGTTCTCCTGCTGAAGTGGAAGGGACACTGACCGAAGCTTCTTGTGTTAGGAATCTAGGACCTGGTGACTGACTTTGTGGGCTGGAGATTCAGGTGCTGGAAGCTGGAAGTTGTAGGGGTCTGGCAGTTCCACCTGGTGCTGAGCTGGAGTAAGCAACACTAAAGTGCATGGGGTGAGGGTAAAGAATCTGTCCCCTAAGGGATGCTTACTCTCCCAGGCTTTTCATTCAAAGGTTTAACTTCTGGAGGATGTCTACCAGCCTGAGCTATGCTTCCTGGAGTTGTGCCTCCTGGATCTGTGCTGAAGCACAAGAAGATCTGGATACTGGAGAACACAGGGAAACGTGGTGGTTTTCCAAGTTAGTGTCTGCAGGTTCCCCTGTCTCTGCTAAGGCACTTGGGTGATCCTGGTGTTGGTGCTTGCCTGCTCCATCATCCTGGGGCTCAGGACTTCACCCTGGTTTGCTGAGGTGGAGTTTGATGCTGTCTTGCTGGGACTCCTCCTGTCCTGTATTGCTCCCCCTCCCCCAGACTGAGATGGGCCTTTTCTATTAATCTTTCATGTTTCCTCAGTTACAATACTGCTGTAACCAATATTCCTGGTTGCTCAGCTGTTCCAGGTTTTTTGTCAGGGTCCTATTTTATGGGCTTTCAGAGGTCAATAAGGGAGGGTGAGAGAGACTTACTTCTTACTCTGACATCTTGGATATCAGAAAGTCCATACCCCTCACTCTTTTTACATTGTGATTAGAACATAAAAATTAAATTTTGGGGTAGCATAGGCAGGCAAAGGGAAAGGTAAAGCATTTTTTTCAAGCCGAAAAGAGATTATATGGTTGGCAGGAAAGTTCTTTGGGGTATAAGAATGGGAGCTAGTCAGGTCAGGAGTAGCAACAACAACAGGTATAAAACTTGGAGGCAGCAGCTGTGATATGAGCAACATCATTTTTATGAAGTCTCATTTCCTAGAGACAGTAAGGGGATTAGACAGCAGGTCAGAAATTATAAGGGACCCCAGTTCTTGTACTTGGTGAAGATCTGCATATTACATGGCAACTCTATTTCCCCTTCACTAGTCATGGTTGGCATTACTAGGGCAGAGATATTTCAAGAAATCAAGACTACTTCCTGGATAAGGACCAGAAAACAGACCAAGAGAATAATGACATCTCTTCACAAATTAAGACACCTTGGATATACTGCAAAGTTAGAGATCCCCAAAACTAACTGTGAAAAGAATAGCATGAAAAATCTTGGAGCTAAAGACAGTGAATTCTCTTTCCTTCATAAGTGAGTAAAGTCAACTCTAACATAAAGGTCAAAATCAAGAAATCAACTATTAGATTAGCAAACAATAACAGCAACAAATGAACCTAACCATAAAATCTACTGCGGTGAAAGGGAAGAACAAGACACAAACTTAGAAAAAGACAATGATGTCAAAACATATGTAACCAAAGTCTCAAAGAAAAGTTCAGATTGGACACAAGTCCAACAAGAATTCCTGATATAGTAACTAAATTAAAAAGAGCAAAAAACATGATTTTACAAATCAAATAAAAGTAAGAGAAAAATTTTAAAGACATGAGAGAAATGAAAGAAGATTATTTAAAAAGAATTAATAGCTTGGTAAAAGAGGAACAGAAAAACACTGAAAAATATTTAAAAGCCTAATTAACCAAATACAAGAAGTATAAAAATCTAACTGAAGAAAATAATTTCTAAAATGTTGTTATTAGTCAATTAGAAGATAATGAGTCTGTGAAACAAGAAAAAACAATAAAAAAGGCAAAAGAATGGATAAAATCGAAATAAATATGAACCATCTCATTCAAAAATAACCTAAGAGGGGGCAGAGCCAAGATGGCTGAGTAGAAACAGCTCATCCAAGCCACTCTGCCCCCAGATTCCCTCCAAACTATGTAAAAGGGGACTCTGAACAACTTCTGGAGCCCCAGCACCCACTGAATGACACAGAGAAGCTAACCTTTTGCTGAGGACAGCCCAGCAGCCCTGCAGGAAGGACCAGCACAGTGGTCTGGGAGCATGAAGTGCGCAGAGTGCGGGGAGCCAAGCCGAGCCTAGCACAGGTCCCTGTGAGCTGAGGTTTTAGCCCCAGGGCAGCAGGGCCAGCAGTGGGCTGGAGAGACACCAGAACACCAGCAGCTGTGGCAATTCCATAATTATCAACATAGACATGCCTAGGACAAAGTGAGCGGTTAGTGCCCTATGGACTTTGGGACCAGTATTTGGGGAATGTGTCAGCTTCCTCCCCTGGGGGCTAGAAGCCTCTGAGGACACGCCCTTTTGTAGTTTTCAGAGGCAGCTCCAGCTCCTGGCCTTCGAACTGTAGGGAGATCCAGCAATCAGCCTTGGGGGGTAATCTCTCTTGCTTTAAACTCCCTAGATCTGGATTGTGATCTGGGGTGGAGGTCGTGGGGGGGTTTCTAGCTTCCAGAAACAGAAGTTGTCCCACACACATTCGGGATGAAAATTCCAGTCTGGCTGCAGAGCCATAGTGTGGCAACAAGCCCAAAAGTCAAGCAATTAAGTGGCAACATGCCAAGGCAAAGGAAACAGAAAAAGACTCCTATTTGGGGGGCATGGAGAGGGAAAAGGACTGTGAGGTCAGAAGTCCTGCTCCAAAAGCCCCAGGGGAAAACATGAGAGGGTTGCAGGCCATAGAGGACCTTAAGAAGGAATTTAAATAACAAATAAGAGAAATGGAGGAAACATTGGAAAGAAAAATGTGGAGGATGCAGGAAAAGTATGAAATGAGGGTCCACAGCCTGACTGAGGAAAACAACACCTTAAAATATAGACCAACTCAAATGGCAAAGGAGGCCCAAAAGGACAATGAGGAGAAGAATGCTTTAAAAAGTAAAATTTGCCAGATGGAAAAAGAATCTCAAAAGTTCACTGAGGAGATTCATTCCTTCAGAGTTAGACTGGAGCAAATGGAAGCTAATGACTTTATGAAAAATAAAGATGCTCTTAAGCAGATCCAAACAAATGAAAGAATAGAAGGCAATGTGAAATATCTCATGGGAAAAACCATTGACCTGGAAAATAGATCCAGGAGAGACAATTTAAAAATTATTGGACTACCTGAAAGCCATGATCAAAGAAAGAACCTAGAAATCACCCTTCAAGAAATTCTCAAGGAAAATTCCCCTGATGTTTTAAATCCAGAGGGCAAAATAGAGTTTGAAAGAAGCCACAGACACCTTCTGAAAAAGATCCTAAAAAGAAAACTCCCAGAAATATTATAGCCAGGTTCCAGAATCCCCAGATCAAGGAGAAAATACTCCAAGCAGCCAGGAAGAAACAATTTCAATATTGTGGAAACACAATCAGATAGCCCAGGACTAGCAGCTTCTACACTGAGGAATCAAAGGGCATGGACTATGATATTCCAGAGGGCAAAAGAACTGTGAATGAACCCAAGGGTCAGCTACCCAGCAAAACTGAGTATTTTGTTTCAGGGGAAAATATGGTCATTCAGTGGAATAGAGGACTTTCAAGCATTGTTGAGGAAAAAACCCGAATTGAATAGGAAATTTGACATCAAGACACAAGAAGGAAGAGATGCCTGAGAAGGTACTCAGGGAAAAGAAATCAACAGGAACTTATCACAGTTGAACTATTTACATTCCTATATGGAAAAACAATAACTGTGACCGATGAAATCTTTCTCAGTCTGAAAATAATGGAAGAAGGGGGTGTGGTCATATGAATTCATATGAGAATGTGTGTGTATATGGTTACAGTTATATATGGATAGAGGGCATAGGTTGAATTTGTTGGGAAGGGAGGATACTCAAGGGGTGAAATTATGAGGTGAGAGAGGAAAGTGGCAAGAGGAGATGGGGAGAGACAGGGTAGGGTAAACTATCTCATGTTGAAGAAGCAAGGGGAAGTGGTTGCAAGGGAGGGGAAGAATAGGAAGGCAAAAAGACAAAACCACATTCTCATTGAATTTGGTTCATGGAGAGAATGACATACATACTAAATGGGGTATCTCAATCTACAGCAGAATAGGGGGAAGGGGGATGAGAGGAGGGATGATGGATGGGAGGGCATCCTTGGGGGGAGGGGAGGTTGAAAGTACCCACTATAGAAGAGGGACAGGATCATGTAGGGAATAGACCAGGTGGGGCGTGGTATGAGTGGGAGGGAATTATAAGCAGCCTTGTACAATATATCTACTATGATACTGTTTTGCATAGCTAGACATGTACAACCTATACTGAATTACTTATCTCCCCATAGGGAATGGGTGACAAGGGAGGAAAGAAATGGATCTGAAATTCAAGGTCTTAAGATTAAATGTTTCAAATATAAAAAAATAACCTAGAACTTAAAGGAGAGATAATTTAAGAATTAATGAACAAGGTGTTACCCATGATACAAACAAAAAAAGTCTAGACATTATATTTAAATGAACTACGGAAGAAAATTACCCAGATATCTTCAAACCAGAGGACAAAGTAGAAATTGAAAGAACCTACCAATCACTCCTGAGAGTTCAAAATGAAAACTCCTAAAAATATCACAGTCATATTCCAGAGCTCCCCAGTCAAGGAGAAAATACTTAAAAAGCTGGAAAAAAACCATTCAAATACCCAAGACCCACAGTTAGGATTACACAATAATTTAACAGCTACTACATCTTAAGAGAAGAGGGTTTGGAATATCTACCTAACAAAACTGAGTATAATTGATCTGAGAAAAAACTGAGATTTAATGAAATAGAAGACTCCCAGGTATTCCTGATAGAAAGACTAGAGCTGAATAGAAAACTTGACATTCAAACAGAATCAAGAGAAGATTAAAAGGTAAATATGAAAATAATTCACAAGGGACTTAATAAGTTTTAACTGTTCACATTTCAATGTGTGAAGATGAAACATGTGACTCCGAAATAATGTTAATATTATGAGGGCAGTTAGATTCTACATAGACAGAAGGTATGGGTGTGAGTTGATTATGTTGGGATAAGCTCAGAAAAAAAAGTGAAGGGATGAGATAGAGAGACACACTGAGGAAATGTGGAAGGGAAAGGAAGAAGGGGGAAATTATCTCATATAATAGAAGTATGCAAGGAAAAGTTTTCATAGTGAAAAAGAAATTTGGGGTCAGGAGTGACCAGCAATGCTTGAACCTCACTCTCATCTGAACTAATTCATAGAGAGAACACACCCTTGCACACACATATGCTCATACACATACATCCATATACACATACATCCATATACATATATGCACACCTATACATACACATATATAAATGTGTGTATGCATTGTGAATATATATGTGTTTGTAAATGTAAGTACATACATATATATATACACACACACATATATATATATATATATATATATATATATTTTTTTTTTAAACTTTGTCTTTTCTCTTCCTACTTCCCTATTGGGTAAGATAGATTATACACGTAATTGAGTGTGTGTATATTTATATGTATGTATGCACACATAAATGTGTACATACATGTAAATTGTATATACATAAACTCTTAATTGGGTATAGTAATGTATCTCACCCAACAGGGAACTCAGAGGAGAAAAGACGAAGAGAAAGGGGGGATGGGGTAGATAGAAGGCACATTAAGAGAGCAGTATTAAAAAGACATAAACTTAGGTAACTCATGGCAAACTATTTATGCTCACTTTGTCTAAGGTAACTATCTGAGATTTTAATTAGAAGAGGCTCCATTTTCTATCAGCAAGGGAAGTTCTACTCTAGATTTCCTTTACACTCAGAGGTTCTAGACCATCTTTTGCCCACCTCAAAAAAAATGTAGAGAAGTAGAAGCAGTCTTGCATAGTGGTTCCTGTGCTGGGTTTAAAGTAAGAAATTCGTGGGTTCAAATACTATCTTGCCATTTATTAAATTTGTGACACTGGGAAAGTAATTTAGTCTCTACTTAGCTTAGGCAACCCCCTAAGATTTATTCAGTGTCAAAAGTGGATTCTGTTATCTGCCCTAGCAGAAGTCTCTCTCATGTGAATTCTTTCCTGGTAACACAGTGTATATATAATAATGATGATAGCATTTATATAATGCTTAAACTTTACAATCTACTTTGTAAAAATCATTTCATCATCTTTATGACAATCATAGGAAATAGGTGATATGATTATCCCCATTTTACAGATGGGAAAACTAAAGCAGAAAGCAATTAAGTGCTTTGCAAAAATAAATCACATAACTGGTGTATGTCCAAGGCTGGATTTGAATGCTGTTTCTCCTGAAGCCTGGTACAGAGGACTATGCACTGTATCATCTTATGAAAGAAGTAAATTTGTTGGAAAGGCCTAGATAATTGAGACTGTATTAATTTGCTTAGGCTGAAAAGAAAGTTTTGTATCCACATGAGTTGGTGATTTTTACTTGATTCCCTTCATACTAGTACCCACATGGGTCTTCTTTAATAGTATGATCTATGCTTTTACTCAAGAGTTTGCTACAGGAAGGTTATATTGGCTTTCTGAGTTAACTGTCAAATTTTCAGTGGGAAAATTTACATTAAAAAAAAGTAAATGCTATTAATCAGAGCTTTAAAAATTTGTTGTCAGACTTAAATAAGTGATGGGAAAATGTTAATTTTAAAGGTTAAAATTAAAAGTGTGTCATGTGAGCTTATTGTTAAACAACTATCAGCACATCCTTGTTGTGGCATATTTATTATTCTTATTGCTTTCAATGAGCCACTTTAAGTTCTACATACTTGGGTTAATAGAAACTATAGTGGTCAAATTGTCTTTGAACAAATAAATAAGGGGCCACCTGGGGATCAGGAGAGAATAGAAGATAGAGAATAGCAGTCTTTATGAAAACCATCAGCTCTCAAGTATTGAGTGCTGCAGTGCTCCTGGCTCCTCGAAGAGCCAGGCACGTGGCTCCTGTTAGCTGGACTGAAGTAAATGATTAGTGCCCAATTCCATGAAAAATTAAGAAATAAAATGATTTGGGAGTGGGGTGGTATTTCATTTTCTCAGCAGCTCAAACTAATTATTACCAGCAGGTCTATTTGGCAAATGTCAAGTTTCCTTATTTTTTTTAACTTGCCTGTAAGTTAAAGACATCAGTCTCTTATTTGTTTCCCCCCCAATCCTGAATACTAATGAAGTGTTCCAAGCCAGATACTCCTCACACCTTGTTTCTCCTTTTATAAGCTTTGATTTGCTAGTAAATTATATATGGATAAAAAACAAGGATATAGAGTAGTCAGCCCATAAAAGTACATGTTCTTGTGCCTATTCCCTGTTGTTAGCAATACAGTATGGCCACATGTTCACAGCATGCATTGTTTGGCAGCTGCCCCCATCTTTTCTTCTCTTACCACTGTGCTTACAATACTGGCAGGGTCAGGCCAGCTGAATGCATTTTTCCATAATCACTCGACAATGTTTTCATAAACCCCCTGACTTTTACAAACAAGGGAAGTACCACAAGGGAATTGTCCAGACAACTGAAAGATTAATGCTCACCCAGTCTGAAGAGGTCATAGAAAGAAAGAATTGGAGGGATGAGAGAGTGGAATAATGAATATATACATGTATAAGTTTTGGCTAAGGCTTACAAGTTGGCTCTAGATAAACCCTGGTTTCCTATTTTTCCACCTACTATATGACTAAGGTAGTTTGTTGGAAAATCTCGAGAGATCATAAATTCAGAGAACTGATTCATGCAGAGAAAAATGTTCAAGGATTTGTAGAAGGCAATATTTTTTTTTTTTGCTTACATCTTGAGGATGTATATAATAGTGGAGGGAAGTGAGGGTGTTAAATTTTTATGCTTCTCAATTTCTCCATCTCTTAATGAGACATTAAAAAAAACAATTTATATAATGCTTCAATTTTACAGAGAAATTTCTACAAAATAATCCTGGAAGGTGATCAATAAAAAATTATTTATCAAACATCAGTTATTGCCAGGTACCATGTTAAGTGCTGGCTAATAAAAAAAAATGAAACAATTACTGCCCTCAAAGATCTTACAGTCCATTAGAGGTTGCAATATGAACATGTAACCACCAGTTGTAATTACCTGATAAAGTTTAAATTTTTTTACTGGAACCTAGCTCCTGTTTCCTGCCAGGTAAGGGGAAGAAAACATAGTTGTTCTAGACCATACCTATCTCCTCCTATTACGTCATTCCAGAAGGTTTAGCTATTCCTTAGATGCTTTACTTTTGGTTGACCTTCCTACTCACTCAGGGAAATATTCCCAACGGAACTTGCATTCTAAGGCTGACCTGGATTAGGTTATAAGAATGATTTCATTAATCTAGAAGCATATGGTCTTTTCATTAGAATCTACTTTGTGGGGGACAGAGCCAAGAAGGCAGAGTAGAAACAGCTCCTTCAAGTCACTCTGCCCCCAGATTCCCCCCAAACTATGTAAAAGGGGACTCTATACAACTTCTAGAGCCCCAGCACCCAGAGAACGACACAGAGAAGCTAACCTCCCACCGAGGACAGCCCAGCAGCCCTGCACGAAGGACCAGTGCAGAGGTCTGGGACCTGGCAGCACACAACATGAAGAGCCCAGGAGATGGGCAGGTCCACAAGAGCCGAGGTTTTAGCCCCAGGGCGGCAGGGCCAGCAACCAGCTGGAGGAACCCCAGAACACCAGGAGCTGTGGAGACTCCAGAATTATCAACATAGACATGCCTAGGACAAAGAAAGAGGTTAGTGTCCTATGGACATTGGGACCGGTATTTAGGGAATGCGTTGGCTCCCTCCCCTGGGGGCTAGAAGCCACTGAAGAGATCAGCCATTTTGTAGTGTTCAAAGGCAGCTCTAGCTCCCAGCCTGCAAATCGTAGGGAGATCCAGTGAGCAGTCTTGGGGCGTAATCGCTCTTGCTTTAACCTCCTTGGATCTGGATTGTGATCTAGGGTGGAAGTCCTGGGTGGGTTTACAGCTTGCCAGAAACAGAAGTTGACCCCCACACATTTGGGACGAAAATTCCTCTATCGGGCCTTAAAGCCATAGTGTGGCAACAAGCCCAAAAGTCAAGTAATTAAGTGGCAACCTGACAAGGCAAAGTAAACAGAAAAATGTAACCCTAGACTCCTATTTTGGGGGCATAGAGCGAGAAAAGGACTTTGAGGTCAGAAGTCCTGCTCCAAAAGCCCCAGGGGAAAACATGAGCAGGTTGCAGGCCATAGAGGACCTTAAGAAGGACTTTAAAAATCAAATAAGAGAAGTGGAGGAAAAATTGGAAAGAGAAATGAGAAGGATGCAGGAAAAGTTTGAAATGAGGGTCAACAGCCTGACTGAGGAAAACAGCACCTTAAAAAATAGACTAACTCAAATGGCAAAGGAGGACCAAAAGGGCAATGAGGAGAAGAATGCCTTAAAAAGTAGAATTTGCCAGATGGATAAAGAATCTCAAAAGTTCACTGAGGAGATTCATTCCTTCAGAGTTAGACTGGAGCAAATGGAAGCTAATGACTTTATAAGAAATCAAGATGCTGTTAAGCAGATCCAAACAAACGAAAGATAAGAAGGCAATGTAAAATATCTCATGGGAAAAACCACTGACCTGGAAAATAGATCCAGGAGAGACAATTTAAAAATTATTGCACTACCAGAAAGCCATGATCAAAGAAAGAACCTAGAAATCACCCTTCAAGAAATTCTCAAGGAAAACTGCCCTGATGTTTTAGATCCAGAGCGCAAAATAGAGGTTGAAAGAATTCACAGACCACCTCCTGACAAAGATCCCCAAAAGAAAACTCCCAGGAATATTATAGCCAGGTTCTAGAATACCCAGATCAAGGAGAAAATACTCCAAGCAGCCAGGAAGAAACAATTCCAATATTGTGGAAACACAATCAGAATAGCCCAGGACCTGGCTGCTTCTACACTGAGGGATCGAAGGGTATGGAATATGATATTCCAGAGGGCAAAAGAACTGGGAATGAACCCAAGGGTCACCTACTCAGCAAAAATGAGTATTTTGTTTCAGGGGGAAATATGGTCATTCAGTGGAATAGAGGACTTTCAAGCATTCTTGAGGAAAAAACCAGAATTGAATAGAAAATTTGACATCCAGACACAAGAAGGAAGAGATGACAGAGAAGGTAATCAGGGAAAAGAAATCAAAAGGAATTTATCAAAGTTGAACTCTTTACATCCCTATATGGAAAAGCAATAACTGTGACTGATGATATCTTTCTCACTATGAAAATAATGGAAGAAGGGGGTGTGGTCATATGAATACATATGTGAATGTGTGTGTATATGGTTCCAGTGATATATGGATAGAGGGCATAGGTTGAATTTTTTGGGAAGGGAGAATACTCAAGGGATGAAATTATGAGGTGAGAGAGGAAAGTGGCAAGAGGAGATGGGGAGAGACAGGGTATGGTAAACTATCCCATGTAGAAGAAGCAAGGGTAAGTGGTTGCAAAGGAGGGGGAGAATAAAGAAGGCTAAAAAGGCAAAACTACATTCACATTGAATTTGGTTCAGGGAGAAAATGACATGCATACTGAATGGGATATCTCAACCTGCAGCAGGATAGGGGGAAGGGGGATGAGAGGAGGGATATTGGATGGGAGGGCATCGATGGGGGGAGGGGAGGTTGGAAGTACCCACTATAGTAGAGGGACAGGATCATATAGGGAATGGACCAGGTGGGGGTGGGATGAGTGGGAGGTAATTATAAGCAGCCTTGTACAATATATCTACTATGATAATGTTTTGCATAGCTAGACATGTACAACATATACTGAATTACTTATCTCCCAAGAGAGAATGGGTCACAAGGGAGGAAGGAAATGGATCTCAAATTCGAGGTTGTAACATTAAATGTTTCAAATATATATTAATACTATTATTAATACTCTTTTGCTTGTAATAGGGAGATAAGATGTGCAGGCATTGGGACACAAAGATTCACCTTCCTCTAATGGAAAAGTCGATGGAGGTATGGGAGAAGGTATGGGAGAGAGCAGATTGGAGGAAGTGATATCTTGTGGGACTACTATTCTGGGATGTTGGGTAGGGGAATAATGGGGGGAAAATGATTGTAACTCAAAATCTGGCAGAAATGAATGATGTAAAACAGAAGTTAATAAAGCATTTGTTTAAAAAAAAAGAATCTACTTTGTGGTAAAGTTATTCTTGGGGAGGAGCCAAGATGTCAGAAAGGAAGCAGTAACCTCGCTAAGCTCCTCAGTCACTAAACCTTAAAAAGTGAATCTGAATGGATTCTGGAGTGACAAAAACCACTTGGAGATGGAACATGGCAGAATCCATCCCAGGAAATTTCCCAGTGCATCTGGACAGGTCAAGCGCAGAGCAAGTGGGGTCGGCATAGCTCAAACTTAAGAGCCGACAAGCAGACTACACCAGAGAGAGAAGAAGCCCCAGCCTTCAGACTTACCAAGGACAAATTGCAGTCATCTTGCCTTCATCCCAGGAGGGGACAGGAAGAATCATTGGAGCCAGGTAGGAGAGTCTGGCCCCAATAGAGATAGCAGTTTCCCCTGCAGCAATCCGCCCCCAGCCTGGAAGTTTAGAAACTGCCTGCCTGTATAATAAAGGCGCTAGAATGGCAAAGTAAATTCTAGCTACTCTTATTCTCCCATCCCTCCCCCAGGAAGTAGAAAACCCAAAGATAAGTCTCCCACCCAGATTGAAATCCTAAGTTACTTGAAATAGCCTCAGGTTTGGGAGTCTCCAAGAAGGGGTATAACTGAGAAAACCAGGAGTCTGAAGAGAAGAGAGAAAGGGGTCCCAACAAGCCCCACCTCACCTCCCCAACAAAAGCCTGCTTATAGCCCAGGGGTATAGAGACAGAAATCGATTCATCTCCACAGTCTTCTCAGTGTGCATCTACCCTCCTTTCTGACATTCCTGCCTTAGCCAGGAGGCTACAACACCCAAAGTCAATGACCAGGGCTTTAGCTCATAGCCTGAGAAATTAAGAAAGAGGGAATCACAATGGGAAGGAAGGAAGCTGAGAAGGAGAAGGGGAAGGCAGGAAAATCTATTTGAGCCTACTATGTAGGGCAAGAACAACCAAATACACAGGACAATATAGACTCTAACCACACCTGAGACCACAGAAGGAAACATGATCTGGTCTCAAGACAAAATTGCTTTCCTGGAGGAGCTTAAGAAAGATTTTAAAGACCAAATCAGGGAGACAGTGACCAATTTGGAAAAAAGTCTCAAAAGTAAAATTAGTGAAGTAATTGGAGAAAATAACTCCCTAAAAAGGACCTTCAAAAAATAACTGAACACAATAATTCGCTAAAAATTAGATTCAATCAAATTGAAACTCAGGACTCTATGATGGAGCAAGAGTCAATCAAACAAAACAGGACGATCAAAAAATTGGAAGAAAATGTAAAATACCTCACTGGAAAAACAACTGACCTAGAGAACAGATCCAGGATAAACAACTTAAGAATTGTTGGTCTACCAAAAAGCCATGATGAAAAAAGCAGTCTAGACAACAGCGTCCAAGAGATTGTCAAAGAAAGCTGTCCTGCGGTCCTGGAATCAGAAGATAAAATAGTTAACGATAGAATTTACCGGACTCCTCCTGAAAGAGATCCCAAATTGAAAACTCCAAGAAATATAGTAGCCAAATTCCAGAATTACAAGATTAAAGAAAAAATTCTACAAACAGCCAAAAAGAAACAATTCAAATATGGAGCAACTACAGTTAGGATCACACAGGACCTAGCAGCTTCTACATTAAAAGAGCGGAGGGATTGGAATTTGATATTTTGTAGGGCAAAAGAGCCAGGACTACAACCAAGGATTAACTACCCGGCAAAACTGAGCATAATCTTTCAGGCAAGGAGATGGTCATTTAGAATCATCTTTGTGCTATTTTTAGCCAGTTAAATAACTTATTGATTAATATCAAAATAAAAAAAAAATGTCTCTTAAAATTATATCTTATAGATCCTTAGTTAGGAAACCCCAAACATTTTTGACAGATGTTTAAATCTCAAACCTAGTTGGATACTGCTTATTTCCACCTATTCTTTGGATTCCTAGCATGACCTTCATGCTTCAATTATTAATATATGGGCATACATGATAAAGAATTTTTCATGGATCATAGTTGTGTGTCAAGGGTAGGACAACTTCTTAGACACAAATGACATCAGGTTATAAACAGACAACAAAGAATCTTTGAAGTAAATGTTAACCATCTGCAGTAGAAGATAGAGTCAAAGAGTGAAAGAAGCAATTCAGGTACTTTATTGGTTTACTCAGTTTCTTGGAAAAGATTTTACTTTTATATAAGTCAGGAATTTGACTAGCCAGAGGTCACTTGGCAGGACACAATTACCACTAGATGGCATAGTGGATAAAGTATTAGGTCTGTAGTCAAGAAATCCTGACTTCAAATCGATATACAGAAACCTACTAGCTGTATGACTCTGGGAAAGTCACTTGTTTACCATTATTTCTTCAGCTGTAAAGTAAGGATAATAATAGCACCAATTTTCCAGGGTTAATATGAGGATCAAATGAGACATATATATATATATATATGGTATATTGGTGTTAAGTAACTTGCCCAAGGTCACACAGCCAGGTTTTTTTGTTTGTGTGTGTGTTAAGTGTCCGAAGCTGGATCTGAACTCACATCCTTCTGACTTCAGGGCCGACACTCTACTCACTGCGCCACATAGCCACCCCTGGCATATATATTTTAAAGTGCTTAAAACAATGGCTGGAAAATTGTATGAACATTATACATACATACATACATATATGTGTGTGTATATATATATATATATATATATATATATATATATGTAGAGAGAGAGAGAGACATAGATAGATAGATAGATAGATAGATAGATAGATAGATAGATATGGTTAATAAGTGCTTGTTTTCTTCCCTTCCCTTTCTCAGGCAGTTTATTTTATAACAAAAGCTTAGTCACCATTTAAATTGAATGGAATTTGCCTGTTTGATTTTCTGGTTTTCTTTTTAGCCTCAAAATTTTCCATCCATTTGCCTCTTGCTAAAAACAAAAAGCAAAAGTCCCTGAATTCTCATTGCTTCCACAGCTGCTGCCTTGAAGATTGTCAGAGACTTAAGGGAAAATTATAAATGTTGGAAGGGCTATGGAAAAATAAGGATGTTGATTCTCTGTTGCTGTACCTGTGAACAGATTCAAACATGTTGAAAGACTTATATCAAAAATTATACACAAAACGTTACTCAATAGAGTATGTCTTTTGCCCCAGTCATACTCCTGCTGTTCCTATGCCACACAAGAATTATCAAAGGGGGCAACTAGGTGGCATAGTGAATAGAGCACAGGCCCTGGAGTCAGGAGAAGCTGAGTTCAAATTCGGCCTCAGATACTTAACACAAAAAATTGTCCATGTGACCTTGGGCAAGTGACTTAACACAAATTGCCCTACCTTCTCCCCTTCAAAAAGCAAAAAAAAAAAAAAAAGAGCAAGGAAATAAGACATGGTCAGATATACATATGCTGTTTTTTACCTATCAGGTCAGAAATAGCTGAATATGTTATATTTCATGAATGTAACAAAATTCTATCACAGTGCAAGAAGTAAGAAAGCAGATGTTTACTTTTTAAATTTTTTTTTTGAAACATTTAATTTTCAGGCCTCGAATTTCAGATACATTCCCTTCTTCTCTTGTCACCCATTCCCTCTGGGGACATAAGTAATTCAGTATGTGTTGTACATGTATAGCTATGCAAAACATTACCATAGTGGATATATTGTAAAAGGCTGCTTATCATTCCCTCCCACAACCCCCCTCCCACCTGGTCCATTTCCTACTTTGATCCTGTCCCTCTTTTAAAGTGGGTACTTCCAACCTTCCCTCCTTCTATAATGTCCTCCCCTCCATCATCCCCCCTCTCATCCCCCTTACCCCTACTCTGCTGCAGGTTGGGATATCCTATTTAGTATGTATGTCATTCTCTCCTTGAGCCAAATTTAATCAGAATATGGTTTTGCTTTTTTGCCTTCCTGTTCATCCCCTCCCCTGTAGCCACTTCCCCTTGCTTCTTCTACACGAGATAGTTTACCCTACCCTGTCTCTCCCCATTTCCTCTTGCCACTTTCCTCTCTCACCTCATAATTTCACCCCTTAAGTATCCTCCCTTCCCAACAAATTCAACCTATGCCCTCTATCCATGAATACCTGTAAACATATATAAACACATTCACATATGTATTCATATGTCCAAATACCCTTCTTCCATTACTTTCATACTGAGAAAGGTTTCATCAGTCGCAATTATTGTTTTTCCATGTAGGAATATAAATAGGTCAACTTTGATAAGTTCCTTTTGATTTCTTCTCCCTGATTACCTTCTCAGGCATCTCTTTCTTCTTGTGTCTGGATGTCAAATTTTCTATTGAGCTCTGGTTTTTTCCTCAAGAATGCTAGAAAGTCCTCTATTCCACTAAATGATCAAAATTTCCCCTGAAACAAAATACCCAGTTTCGCTGGTAGGTGACCTGTGGCTTCAATCCCAGATCTTTTGCCCTCTGAAATATCATATTTCGTGCCCTTCTATCCCAAAGTGTAGAAGCTGCCAGGTCCTGGGCTATTCTGATTGTGTTTCCACATATTGAAATTGTTTCTTCCTGCCTGCTTGGAGTATTTTCTCCTTGATCTGGGAATTCTGGAACCTGGCTATAATATTCCTGGGAGTTTTCTTTTTGGGATCTTTTTCAGGAGGTGATCGGTGGATTCTTTCAACCTCTATTTTGCCCTCTGAGTCTAAAACATCAGGGCAATTTTCCTTAAGAATTTCCTGAAGGGTGATTTCTAGGTTCTTTCTTTGATCATGGCTTTCAGGTAGTCCAATAATTTTTAAATTATCTCTCCTGGATCTATTTTCCTGGTTAGTGCTTTTTCCCCATGAGATATTTCACATTGCCTGCTATTCTTTCATTTGCTTGGATCTGTTTAACAGCATCTTCATTTCTCATAAAGTCATTAGCTTCCATTTGCTGCAGTCTAACTCTGAAGGAATGAAACTCCTCAGTGAGCTTTTGAGATTCTTTTTCCATCTGGCAAATTCGACTTTTTAAGGCATTCTTCTCCTCATTTCCCTTTTGAGCCTCCTTTGCCATTTGAATTAGTCTATTTGTTAAGGTGTTATTTTCCTCAGCCAGGCTGTTGACTTTTATTTCATTCTTTTCCTGCATCCTTCTCAGTTCTCTTCCCAGTTTTTCCTCCACTAATCCTGTTTGATTTTTAAAGTCTTTCTTAAGGTCCTCTATGGCCTGTAACCCACTCATATTTTCCTTTGGGGCTTTTGGAGTAGAATTTCAGACCTCACAGTCCTCCTCCTGTTCTATGCTTCGATCCTCTTTGCCCCCCAAATAGGAGTCTAATGTTGCATTTTTCTGTTTATTTTATTTCCTTTGCCTTGCCAAGTTGCCCTTGACTTTTGGGCTTGTTGCTACAGTAGGACTCTGCCACCAGACAGTGGGCCTTCTGTCCCATGTTGGGTTCTTCACAACTTTTGGTTCTGGCAAGCTGGATACCCACCCCACGACCTCAACCCCAGACCACAATCCGGATCCAGGCAGTTTAAAGCAAGAGCGATTACCCCCCAAGACTGATCACTAGATCTCCCTACAGTTTGCAAGCCAGGAGCTGGAGCTGCCCCTGAAATTGCAAAATGGCATGTCTCCTCAGCGGCTTCTAGCCCCTGGTGGAGGAAGCCGACACATTCCCTAAATACTGGTCCCAAAGTCCATAGGGCACTAACCTCTCACTTTCTTCTAGGCATTTCTGTGTTGATAATTCTGGAATCTCCACAGCTGCTGGTGTTTTGGGGTCCCCCTGCCCGGCTGCTGGCCCAGCTACCCTGGGGCTAAAACCTCGGCTCATGTAGACCTGGGCTTGGCTTTCTGGTGCTGGGCTGTTGGCTCCCAGGTGCTGGGCTGTTGGCTCCCAAAACGCTGCGCTGGTCCTTCCTGCCGGGCTGCTTGGCTGTCCTCAGCAGGAGGTTAGCTTCTTTGTGTCGTTTTGTGGGTGCTTGGGCTCCAGAGTCCCCTTTTACATGGTTTGGAGGTAATCTGGGGGGAGAACACCTTGGATGTGCTGTTTCTACTCTGCCATCTTGGCTCTGCCTCCTGATTACTTTTTTTTAGCAGATGATGTTAAAGAGGCATGGAAAACGCCAAATTAACTGATGCAGAGTAAAGTAAAAAAATCAGAATAATTTACACTATATCATCAGTATATCAGTAAAAATGGTCACTTTGGAAGACTTTAATTAACTGATAAAGAATGAAATGACCAGGAACATTATAATTATTTACACAGTAACAATAATACTAAAAGGATAAACAATTTTGAAAGTTGCAAAAGCTATAATCCATATAATGACTATTCATGATTCTATAGAACCAGTGATGAAGCAAATTGACACCTGAAAGAGATAGGGGCAGTTTTATGGTGCAGAATCACACATAGATATTCATGCATTATTTTATACAGGCAATGAGGGAATTTATTTTGTTTGACTCCACGTTTGTCACACAGAATGTATTTTTTTCCTATTATTTTCTTTTAATGAGTTTGGAAATAGATTTCTGCTCATTTAAGAGAAAGAATAAAATAGGGGGTGCTACAGATGTTGAATGTGGCATTATTTTCAGATGAAGTCACTACATTATTAATTTTACCTAATTGCTTTTATTCTGTTACAAGAGACTTCTCAAAGAGTGAGAGTAAATATTTATTATGTAAAAATACATCACATCAAGGCCTCATCTGGACTCCTGGTGCTCATTTTTGTAATGACAATATAAGAGGTTCTGTTCTGCACAACTTCATTCTCCATATGCTCATCAGGGAGTACAATTAATTCTCTAATTGGCAGTAAGTGGTTGTAGTAGATTATCTTTGCAATGCCACCTCAAGTCTCTGTAGGATTTTTTAAATAGTCAAGTTGCCCAGTATCTCCACAATTAGCTATTATCTATCTATCTATCTATCTATCTATCTATCTATCTATCTATCTATCTCTGCAGTCCTGGGTTTCTCAGCAAAACCATTCCTTTATTGAAGGTTTTGACAATGAGCTTAGATATCATATCATTATTTACTCTTTTCCTGATTCTTTCTGAATTGGAATAGTAATTAGTTTCCTTGACCTTCTCTTAGCCAAAAGATACAATGACTGTATGTACAGGCTCTTTATTCACAGAGACTCCAAAATCTAAGTCAATAGATAGGTAAGACTATTCCCCAAAATCTGCAGGTAAGAATATAAATTCAATCAAATTGTTCAAGATAGAATTTGCATACTAGAAAAGGTATATATTGGCATATAGGTGATGCAGTAGATACAGTGCTACACCTGGTATTATGAAGGGATGGTTTTGAAGAGAGTCTCACACTTATTAGCTCTATGAGCCTGGACAAGTCACTTAACGTTGATCTTCCTCAGTTTCCTCATCTATAAAATAAGGGTTGTTGTCAAGATAAGATGAAGCAATATTTGAAAGATCCTTTATAAATCTTAAAGTGTTATATAAATACAAGTTATTATTATTTTATTATATTGGTGATGGTAGTAGTAGTAGCACAACAGCAGCAGTAGCAATAGTAGTATGTTGACACCACTTGAAGAAGCAGAAGTATATTGATTCCAGTGAGTTTTTTTTTTTACTTTTTGGAGGGCAATTGGGGTTAAGTGACTTGCCCAGGCTCACATGGCTAGTTTGTGTGTGTGTGTGGGGGGTGGTGTTAAGTATCTGAGGCCAAATTTGAACTCTGGTATTCCTGACTCCAGGGCCAGTGCTCTATTCACTGTGCCACGTAGCTGCCCCTAATCCAGTAAATTTTTATATTCTTATTTATGCTTATAATTTATTTTATCAGTTTATTATTAAAATGTCCTGGTTGTGTCTACCCTTGTGGATCATGTTATTCTAGATTTCTTGATGCCAGGCTATAGAAGCAAGCATCCTAGCATACCCTGGGTGGCTGCCAACACAGATTCTTAAATCTGCTTTTCTAAAGGAAAACAGCTCAAAATGGGTTAACAATCTTGCTTTAATCAAACATATGTTATTTACCTAGTTCAGGGGAAAAAGGTCAGCCCCCTGAATTTCAGAGAATGCAAACAAGCTACAAGCAGAAGTTACAAGCAGACAGAAAAATAGATCAGCAGACAGACTTCCAGCTGTCTGACCATTACATCCATACCTAGTCAGTTACCAGAGAGGGAAGCACCAACGTCTAGGTTTTCAAAGCTGGGGGGACTCAACAGCTGCCCAGAGGGTTGTCTGGTCAAATCACACAACTCTTCTCAAAGCAAAATCTCACATCAAGATATATATATATATATATATATATATATATATATATATATATATAGCCTTCTATTGTATATGTAATATATATTCTGTGTGTGTGTGTATTCATAGTATATATAGTCTTCTCCTGGCTCAGAGAACATAACAGGCCTCTTGACTCACTGTCAGATCAAAAAGCAACATATGTTGTTTTCAAAAAGCATTTCTGAAAAACAAGCCTCCTGCCACAGGCTCCATGAGACCACATTCAGCCTATTAGGGGGCAGAGTATATTTTTAAGTTAAGAAAGGTTCTCAGAGTCACTTAAGCCTATCAAAGGCCCTAGGGGCAGGGAAGATATTATATTCCCATTCCCATAATGCAGGCTAAGATAATATCAACTTTAGAAGTGAACTTTCAAAGTGTTCTTATTACTCCAAATGGATCTTGGCAAAAAGTGAATAGATTAAGAAACATTTCTCCCATACATAGTACATGGGCAACCATAGAAGCTTTCTGGCTATTCTTGGGAAGTCATAATAATATAATATATTAGTGCTTCCTATTTCCAGAGATAGAGGTCAATAAAGATAAATTCCAAAGGTTTACTAGTTAGTAAGTACAAAGAAACTTGGTTTCTCCAAATATGTAATACAATATTTTAGGATTTATTTTTTCATTTACGTCTTTGTTAAGATTTGTTTTTGCTCAAGTAGAGACTATTCTGATACTCTTGGCAGACATTATTGGGCTATCAACTCCTGGGATATTAGGAAAATGGTATTCATTTTGATAAAAATGAAGGAAGGATGGTGAATAAGCAGTCAGTAGACCTTAGAGAAATTACTTAAACTCTCTATTCCTCAGTTTCCTCATTTGAAAAATTAGTGACTTTGACTAGATGGCTCTAATTCTATGATTCCATGTGAAGATGATGGAATGATCACATAGCAATAATGAGGCAGACAATGCTTTTCAAATTCTTTAATAGTATCCTACTTCCCCAAATATTAAGACATAATAAAAGACCTCCAGCACAGGATGTGCATCTTCAATGAAATGTTGATCTTTATGAAACACAAAGATAAGAATTACATATGATTACAAGTAATAGAAGATATCTATACTGGTGAAAGAGATACATTCATGCAATCATGCCTTCAGTCTATATATGAAACTTCATGAAATACCTCATAGGAAGAAGGAGAAATATATATATATATATATATGAATCATTGTTATTATTAGAAAAGGTTTCAGTAAGTCAACATGAGGCCCCAGGACATGTTCCTACTTCTACTCAGAGTCAACTAACTAAGAATTCAGGGCCCTGATCAAAGTTACTGAGAAAATATCATTCCTAAGCAGTGACAAGAAAGGGGGCAAAAAAGCACTCACTATGTGCCAGGCTCTGTGCTGTATGATTTACAAATATTATCTAATTTAGCTTAGATGAAAGTAGCTAGTTAAACCATCTATGGTGAACTGTCATTGTGTATCAGTTACTGTATTGGACAGCTAAGCCTCACAGAAACCCTCCAGGATAAGTACTGTTATTATTCCCATTTTACAGATGAGGACACCGAGACAATTTAAATGATTTGCCTAGGGACACCCTGGTGATAGTAAATATTTGAGGCTAGACTTGAACTCAGATCTTTCTGATGCCAGGTCCAGTGCTTTACAATAGGCTATAGTAGAGGCTATTAAATTTTCTTGGTTCACAGTTCCCTTAATGTCTCAGTAATTAAGAGTTCTACAGTTCTATTTATTAAGTAGTTATGCAGAAACAACTTAATAAGTATTTATGTCCTAACAACTTAGTAGCTACTTGAAAAAAAACACACTTCAATTGAAAGAAAATAGAGTATTTTTATTTCACTCTTAAATAACCACAATAACTTCCTTATGGAATATGTGCTTCTCTTGAGTTCTATACAATTTTTCAACCCTTAGAATCAGATGGACACTGTCATCTTCATTTCCTGTACCATGCTGATTTTTGTACAATACTTTTTTTTTAATCACAGCCATACCAAAAGCCTAGCTTCACCAAGATATGACACTACAAATGAGGAAGATTAGGAAGTTATTAGTGTAGTCCAAAGTACAAATAAACAAAACATAATTCAAATATTTAAGAATGTCATCAAAAGGAATGTAGAATAATTTAATATCAAAACTGGATTTTCACAAGCTAACAGTTCCTAGAACCTGAACAAATACTGTTTATCACTGTGAATCCCTTGAAAATGTAAAATATTCTGTGGTGCTCCTATGATTTAGCTATACCTTCCTGGTTGCTAGAGTATTCATTTTGGGAACTGGGACTGGCAAAGGGTTTGGGATTGCAACCTCTTTATTATTATAATGATTTGACTGATAACTGTACTATGCTGCCTAGGTGAAACAGGGAGGATTTTATCCATACTTCTTGCAAATACCTTGGAGGCAGAAAGTTGGCTGCTTTATTCTGGAAAGAATAGACAGATTGATATAAGTTCTTTAGAAATTTTTTATTGTTGTTGTTGCTGTATCATTTCAGTTGTGTCCAACTCTTAGTGACTTCATTTGGGATTTTCTTGAAAAAGATACTGAAGTGCTTTGTCATTTTCTTCTCCTAGATGCTAATATACTTAACTAGTGAAAGATCCACCTCTGCACTGGGAAGGTCCTATGCACATAACAGCTAGTTTATCCAGATGTGGAAGGTATAAAAGGCTCATACTTTCTTAGATATGAGATCATAATAAGATTATCAAATTTTCCTAATCACAGTGACCTTGAGCTTGATAAGTGGAAGGGGGATGAGGGTTGGAATTGGTTGGCAATAGGGTTTGAAATCTTACTACAGGGATAGAGGGGCCTTAGAGATCATTTGATCCCTGTGAATCTGTCCAGCATTAGCAATCAGAGACATAGAGTGAGTATCAGAGTTCTGGACTCTTCATGAAAGTGGGTACCCCAACATAAGTACTAATTGTACTTACTAGTGAGACGGAAGAGCTGGGAAGCTGCATGCTTTCATTTCTGTGACTTACAAATTGCCTAACTTCTTATTCTTGAAAGTTTGAATCCTTCTCAGTAACTCAGCTAAGATCTCCTCAAAGATGTACAATTAATGTGTTGTGTAGTTTCTCTGAGTTGCACTTGGTGGATCTCAATATAGCACATAATAGACCATCCCTGGGCTTTTTACTGATAGCCTTTTCAGCATGGTAGAGTCTATCAAAGCAACAATTCTGTTGGCCTAATAGAATAGAATGTCACTTGTGAATTGATCCAATCATTCTGGAGAGCAATTTGGAAGTAGGCCCAAGATGCTATAAAACTGTGAATACACATTGATTCAGTAATATCACTATTGGATTTGTATGCTGAAGGGATTTTTAAAAAGGGGAAAAATTATTTGTACAAAAATATTAATAATTGTTCTTTTGTGGTGGCTAAGAATTGAAACTGAAAGGATGCCCATCAATTGGGAAATGGCTGAACAAGTTGTTATATATGATTGTGATGGAAAATTATTGTGCTATAATAAATGGTGAGTGAGGTGAATTCAGAAAAATCTGGAATTATGTGGACTAAGTCAGAATGAAATGAACAGAACCAGGAGATCATTGTAAAGAGTAACAGCAATATTGTATGATGAATAATTGTTAATGTCTTAGTTATTCTTACCAATACAATGATAAAAGAAAATCTCAAAGGACTCATGATGAAAAGTGATAATCCACCTCCAAAAAAAGAATAGATGTCTTTTGACATCTATCACTAAAACATGTTGTTTTAAAATTCCCTTTTTCCTTCCTTGTTTTTTCCTTCTTTCATTCCAATTTTTCTTCACAAAATGGCAGATATGAAAAATTTTTACATGATTGCAGATATATAATCTACATCAAATTGCTTCTCTCAGGGAGAGGGAGAAAAAGGGAGGGAGGAATAGAATTCAAAACTTAAAAAAAGAATCTTAAAAACTTGTTTTACATGTACCTGGAAAAATACTATTAGAAAACACCCCCCAAAAATCCAATGTCATCTCCACAATTCTTTAAAACATCGGAAGCATGTGAATATACTAGATGTCAGTGCAATTTTAAGCTTTAATAGCTTTACTGAACTAAGATTTTTGGAACATCTTGAACAGAGGCATCTAAACAACTAAGTGGAAAGAACACTAAACTTAGAGTAAGGATGACCTGATTTGAATTCTTCTTCACAAATTTATAGCTAGGTCCATATTAGCATGAATATTAAAGCTTGAAATATGGTAGCATATATTCAAACTTAAAATTATATAAAGTATGCTAATTGGTTTTAACCCAGTGGAAATATACACGGAGAATTTGATATATGTGAATATGCCATAGAATTCATTATTCACACAGATTGGGGACCTGGATGTGTTGTCTATGTGACCTTATGCAAGTCATTTAACTATTATTTGCATTAGTATCCTGATCTATAAAATGTTACCTACCTAGCAAGGTAGTTGTGAGAATAAAATGAGATGGTATACCTAAATTACTTTGTAAAACTTGAAGCACTGCAGAAATGTAATCTATTATGTTTATTTTTACTGTAGAGGAATAGGGTATATTGTATACAGAATGTCCCTAAATAAAGACAATTATATTAGCTTATATTATTCTCAAAGGAACTATATACATTAGGTTCAGAGTATTATTATGCCTACTTCACACATGAATAATTTCATTCACAAAGGTGCAAATTCTAGTGCCTCCCCATTAACTATAGGATTGGAAGCAAATTTTATCAATTTGTCACTTAAAATACTTTACATTCTTTCTCCAATTGTTCTTTCCAGTCTTATTATTTATTACTTGACTTTACTCAGTCTCTAATCTAGCCAAATTACCCTACTTGCTGTTCCTCAGATATGGCATTCTTATGTTGTGATGCCTTTGCATGGGCTATCTGTCATGACTTCAATGTATTCCTTCATCACCTGTAGCATCTTGGAATCCATTTATTTTAAAGTTCACCTCAAAAAAAAAAACCCTATAGGAGACACATCCTAATCTCCCAAGTGCTAATGATACCCACCTCCTACAAAGTAACATGTATTTATTTAATATATGCAACATTTATAGAGGGTGCGTCAACATCCCAATCTCTCTCACTTTGTCTCTGTTTCCACCTCTCTCTCTCTCTCTCTCTCTCTCTCTCTCTCTCTCTCTCTCAGTCACTCGCGCTCTGTCTCTGTCTGTTTCTATCTCTGTCTCAGTCTCTGTCTCTCTGTCTCTGCCTCTGTCTCTCTGTCTCTCTGTCTCTGTTTCTGTCTCTCTGTCTCTCTCTCCTAATTTTAACTAAGTATCAAGTCAGAACTTTGAATAAGTCTGCTTCTCTGGTTAGGCACTAAGGCAGAGTGACATTTTCAGTAAAAAGCAGTTTCCTTTAATCCTTGCATCTACAAAATCATTTAGGTTTTATTCTTTGTAAGCATTGAGAGATTTCCCTGTAAAATTCTTAGAGGGCAGTAAAGGGGAATTGAGGAAAGAATATTAAGATTTTCTCCCCTTTTAACTTAAACAAAAACATAGAATAAGACAACCTTTCCCCCAAGAAGCTCTTCATCATCAAGAGTGGTCTTTCTCTTTTTTTCCAATCAGACCACTTCCCCTATCAACACCATAGCCATACTGCCAGCTGTTCTCAGGTTGTCATCTTCTTTCCTTCATCAGCTACTCAGTTTTGGTGTCTTCTGTGTTTGTGCTTCTGATATATTGGCCTCTGTAAGCAGTTTCTCTAGTAATCTTCTCTCTCTGACTTCTCTGATTTATCTCCTAATCTCTCTTTTCTATTGTTCACTTCTGATCTCTAGGTTTTTATGCTTTAAGTTAAGGCCTCCTTGTAAATGACACTTATCTGTCTTAGGGTAAGATACCAAAAATAACCTTTCTATAAGATAGGAGACAAATATTCCATATGTTATAATCCCATAGTTCTACACTTTTCCTTTTATTCAGAGATTCCCAACAATAACATTCCGAGTCTGAAAAGAGTTAATATTCTACTTAATTTCTGGTTTTAAAAAATATACTGCAGCTATCTCTACCATTAGTCAATATTGTTCCCTCTGAAGAGATATTTTCTTTCAGAACTTAAATGTGAGTAGGTGCTTTTCTCTGAAGTTCACTCCACAAAGTTCTGTGCTTCTCCTTAAGCTACTTTTTTTTTGTATTTTACACAAAATGTCATTTTCCTGCCCCCCCCCCCCAGGAAATAAAATATCCAGATAAGAAAAAGCCAGCCTATATATAGACATACACATATATGTACTCTTTGTATATGGATATATACATTAACATATACACACATAAATATTATATATACTTATAGATGCTCTTCTTTCTAAAATTATATGTTTATTTATTTATTTTGGAGTTTCTACATTTTTTGTGTCCTCTGCTGGCCTTAACATGTCATCTGCTTCTTCTGCAAAACTCCTCCTAAATTCCCATTTAATTTCTTATGCCAACCCATGCTATATCAAAATTTCAAAGGGGGAAATTATGATGTGGAAAGGAAACCAGCATATACACACATATACATACACGTATATATGTTCTCCTTTTTCATATTATATATATATGTATGTATACTTATCCTTCTTCATATACTATCTATATATACATGTCTATATGTGTGTATACACCATCTCTCTCCATATATACTGCTCCTTTCTATGTGATATATGTACATGTATATGTATTATATACATCGTTATATTTGTGTGCAGTTGTGTTTTATCCTGGATGAATATACTTTTTTGTTTTTAACTTTTATAGCCTCAGAACCAATCATAGCACCTGATACAAAGTACTTGCTTAGTGTATACTGACTGATTGGTTGCTTGGTTGTTAGAGTGACTAAGGAGAGTGACTTGCTCAAGGTCAAAACACTTGTAAGTTGCAGAACCAGGGTACCTTATGGTTCTACATCCAGTGATTGTGCCATATTATATTCTGAAAGCTAATGCAGTATCTAAGGAAACTAAATTGGGGCACAGTTTATATCATTTAGTCTCCAAGTCAATATGGAATTGGTGTTACCTTAAGGGATATATAATTGTAGCAACAACAACAAAAAAGAACATCAGTTTAGAGAAAGAGTTTCACCTCTCTGACCAAATGGAATCAATAATACTATTATTTAATACAATTAGGGGGAAATAGAGGCAAGAAGTAATACCTGAAGAAAACAGCACTTGTATAGTCTAGAGTTGGGATTAAATTTTAAGCAAAATTGCACATATCTTATTGGAGGTGGAGACAGAGCCTGCTCCTGATTGAGCTATTGTTAACAAAAATAAACACAAAAAAATGTAGCACCTAAAAGTTGAAAATGGCCTTAGATATCATCAAGTATAATCATAACTAAACAAGAATTTTCTCCATATCACTGGCATTGATCAGAAAACTTTGATTTGAAGACCTCTAGTGAGGGAGACTTACTACCCCCTAAATCAGCACTTAACCAATTTTGGATATTTCTAATTGATAAGATTTTTTTTTTTTTACTTGCTTTGGTCTGAACCTAAAATCCCATTGGTATAAGGAATCCCTGATAAGGAAACATCTCCCACCAATGAAAGTAAGTGTTGTGTAGAACACTGAAAAGTTCGAACTTACCCAGGGTCACACAGCCATTGTGGTGTGTAGTGGGACTTGAATTCACATTTTTTTTTTTACTCAAAGACTAGCTATCTCTACATTAGACCATATAGCCTTTTTTATTCATGTTAAATATAAATCTATTTTCTTCAACTATTATGCATTGCTGCTTAGTTCAATCCTCTGCATTGAAGAAGTCTATTCTATTTTTCATGTAACAACCCTTCACATAATTGACAACTACTATTATGACTTCATATAACTTCTTCATTCCATGTTGTCTCCAATTCTTTCAACTCATCTTTATTTGGCCTTCAGAGGTGTGTGGAGTATTCAGATAGGACTAGAACCTGTCAGATAAGGGCTTGCCAAGCTCTTTTCAGGGCTGCTTATCCATCTTTGGCTCCTATATTTCTTCCAACTCTTACCTGTGGCTCCAAGAAATTATAGCATACCCAGCAGTTATACCCAAGTAAACCATTTCCACAGAAGGACTAAACCAGATTGAGGTTAACCTACAGGCCACAAATCCGTTGTTGAGGTAGGGGGATTTCTATACCAAGTATGTGGACTTCCATTAGGAGGAATAGGTAGATGAAAATAATTTGTTCCTATATCCATGAAGGTGACTGAAGGGTGGGTTGTAGAGCAATTAGAGCTTGGTCAGGCATCGGAGACACCAAAGTAATTCACTGTATCCTGGGTTATCTCAATTCATTTTTATTTTTGTCCTGCCAATGGACTTAGATGACTTAGGAAAAGAAAGTGAGACTGATAACTTTGAGCAACTCTGCCTCACTTAAATAGAATTTATTTACAAGTTAAGACACGACCCAGTGATTTCATTGGTCCTCTTCAAAAACAATGGGTGAACAATGACACCAAATTGGCAGCTTTCTCTGATGTATGGTCACCACTCTGGTTACCCTCTGTATGATCTCAATTCATCAGCATCCCTCAAAAAATTTTATTCCCACAGTTTAATACACCATACCAGATATTTTCTGACCAGGTAAGAAGATCATATAAGAATAGTCACCTCCCTCATTCTACTGTGTCTCCTCAAATAACATCTAGGATAACATTACAGTTTCCTCCTGTTGAGGCTTATATCCCTGCTTCCTCATCTCTACCCTCTGCCTAATACCCTTACAAACACACAAAAACAAATGCACATGCATACAAACACACACACACGTACACTAAAAGAGATAAGCTATGCTAAAAGGACTTGTCTGTATCCTTACTGATATAAGTTAATGTCATTCCCAAAGGAAAATGTGGATAGACTAAGAGGAAAAACTGCTTTGCTTTCCTCGGAGAGTATCTATCCTACACACCAAGAGATTAGCAGGTACCCTAAATAACCACCTGTAAGGAAAAGATGCCCGTCAAGAAAAATAAAATGAAAGAGGACATTGCACCACATCTCATTGGAGCATCATGAAAGAATTGACCAGCATAAAATATCTCCTGGGGGGGCGGAGCCAAGATGGCAGAAAGGAAGCAGTAACCTCGCTGAGTTCCTCTGTCACTAAGTCCAAAAGGGTAAATCTGAGCGGATTCCGGAGTGACGAAGCCCAGTGGAAGACAGAGTGTGGCAGAATCCAGCCCAGGAGGTTGCCCAGAGTGTCCGCACAGGTCGAGAGCAGAGCGCCTGGGGTCTACACAGCTCAGACCTAAGAGCAGGCAAGCAGACTACACCAGAGAGAGAAAAAGCCCCAGCCTGCAGACTTACCAAGGATTAATCCCAGTCATCTCGCAGAGGGAATGGCTCATTGGAGCCAGGTAGGAGAGTCGGGCCCCCAGTGGAGAGAGTGGCTTCTCAGGCTGCATTCAGCCCCCAGCCTGGAAGTTTAGAAACTGCTTGCCTGTATAATACAGGGGCTGGAATGGCAAAGTAAATTCTAGCTGCTCTGATCCTCCCACCCCTCCTTCATGAAGCAGAAAACCCAAAGATAAGTCTCCCACCCAGACTGAAATCCCAAGTTAATGGAAATAGCCTCAGGCTTGAGAATATCCAAGAAAGGGTGTAACTGAGACAGCCAGGAATCTGAAGAGAAGAGAGGGAGGGGACCCAACAAGCCCCACCTCACCTCACCAACAAAAGCCTACTTATAGCCCAGGGGTATAGAGGCAGAAATCTGAAGTGGTCAGACTCATCCCCACCTACACATCTACATTCCTAACTGACTTCCCTGACTTAGCCATAAACTAGCCACCCAGAGGTATTCAAAGTCAAGGATCAGGCCCCAAACTCATAGCCTGAGACACTAAGAAACAGGAAGTCACAATGGGAAGGAAGGAAGCTGAAAAGGAGAAGGGGAAGGCAAGAAAGTCTATTCAAGCATACTATGCAGGGCAAGAACAACAACACACACAGGACAATATAGACTCTCTGCCCACACCAGAGACCACAGAAGGAAACATGATCTGGTCTCAAGCCCAAATAGCATTCCTGGAGGAGCTTAAGAAAAAGTTTAAAGACCAAATCAGGGAGGCAATGACCAACTTGGAAAAAGAAAATACCTCCCTAAAAAAGAAACTTCAAAAACTCACTGAAGACCATAATTCACTAAAAATTAGATACAATCAAACTGAAACTCAGAACTCTATGATGCAGCAGGAGTCAATCGAAAAAAACAAGATGATCGAAAAATTGCAAGAAAATGTAAAATATCTCACTGGAAAAATAACTGACCTAGAGAACAGATCCAGGAGAGACAGCCTAAGAATTATTGGTCTACCAGAAAGCCATGATGAAAAAAGCAGCCTAGACAACATCCTCCAAGAGATTGTCAAAGAAAACTGTCCTGAGGTCCTGGAATCAGAAGATAAAATAGCTATTGATAGAATTCACCGGACTCCTCCTGAAAGAGATCCCAAACTGAAAACTCCAAGAAATATAGTAGCCAAATTCCAGAATTATAAGACTAAAGAAAAAATTCTACAAGCAGCCAAAAAGAAACAATTCAAATATCGAGGAACTACAGTTAGAATCACACAGGACCTAGCAGCTTCTACATTAAAAGAGCGGAGGGACTGGAATTTGATATTTCGTAGGGCAAGAGATCAAGGACTACAACCAAGGATTAACTACCCGGCAAAACTGAGCGTAATCTTTCAGGCAAGGAGATGGACGTTTAATGAAGTAAGGGACTTCCAGACCTTCCTAATGAAAAAGCCAGAGCTCAATGGAAAATTTGATCTCCAATTACAAGACTCCAGAAGAACATAAAAAGGTAAACAAGGGTAACATAGACTCACACATGCAGAAGTGCAGATACCCACACCCAGAAACACAAGCTCATTACCTGGGATGCAACAAGAGCAAAATGTTCACATCCCTATATGTGGAGCTGATAACTGTCAATATTTGAAATCTCTATGATTATCATGACCTGCAAAAGGGTTATACTTAGAGGGTGTGGGTATGAATGCACGAACATGGAGTCTAAAAAAAAAAGACTATTAAGGGGATCAATGGTACTGTAATGGGAAAAAGGAAAGGATGAGCTAGGAAAAGGTAAAATATGCCATCTGAAGAGGCATCAAAACACACTATGGAAGAAGGGAAAGTAAGAGGGAGAGGAACATCATTTAAACACTATTCTCACTGGTTCTGGTTCAAAGAAGGATCAAATTAATCAGTGAAGTTTAAGAATCTAACGTGAATAGACACATAAATTCATTAAATAGAAGAATTGGAGGGAGGGAGAGGAGCACTGTTTGAAATTTACTCTCATTGGTTTGGAATCAAACGGGAAGTAATTTACTCTGATAAGTATAAAAATTTATTGTGTCCTATAGATAGTGGGAGGGTAAGGGGGGGTGAAAAGGAGGAGATTAAAGGGAGGGATTATAAGGGAGGGAAATAGTAGTAAGGGGAGAGGGTAGGTTAAGAAGGGGGGTCACTGGGTGGGAACACTGAGGGAGGGGGCGGTCAAAAGGGAAAACATCAAGGAGGGGAAGGGAGAAGGAATAAACAAAAATATAAACAGGGGAGGGAATAGGATGGAAGGGAAGAGACAGATAGTCATCATTACTGTGAATGTGAATGGGATGAACTCTCCCATAAAACAGAGGCGGATAGCAGAATGGATTAAAAACCATAATCCTACAATATGCTGTCTTCAAGAAACACATTTGAAACAAAGGGATACCCACAGGGTAAAGGTAAAAGGTTGGAGTAAAATTTATTATGCCTCAGCTAAAGTAAAAAAAGCAGGGGTAGCAATACTTATCTCAGATAAAGCAAAAGCAAAAATAGATCTAATTAAAAGAGATAAGGAAGGAAACTATATCCTACTAAAAGGCACCATTGAGAATGAAGCAATATCACTACTTAATATATATGCACCAAGTGGTATAGCATCCAAATTCCTAGAGGAGAAGTTAAAGGAATTAGAGGAAGAAATAGATAGCAAAACTATACTAGTGGGGGACCTTAATCTCCCCCTCTCTGAACTCGATAAATCTAACCTCAAAATAAACAAGAAAGAAGTTAAGGAGGTGAATAGAATCTTAGAGAGACTAGATATGATGGATCTCTGGAGAAAACTGAATGGGGATAAAAAGGAATTTACTTTCTTTTCAGCAGTGCATGGTACATACTCAAAAATAGACCATGTACTAGGGCATAAAAACCTCACAATCCAGTGCAGAAAGGCAGAAATATTAAGTGCATCATTCTCAGATCATGATGCAATAAAAATTATATGCAATAAAGGGCCATGGAAAGGTAGACTAAAAACTAATTGGAAATTAAACAATTTAATCCTAAAAAATTGGTGGGTCAAAGAAGAAATTATAGAAACAATCAATAATTTCATTCAAGAGAATGATAATAATGAAACAACATACCAAAATTTGTGGGATGCACTAAAGGCAGTTCTCAGGGGAAGTTTTATATCCCTGAGTGCATACTTAATTAAAGCAGAGAGAAGGGATGTCAATGAATTGGACATGCAATTGAAAAAGCTAGAAAAAGAACAAATTGAAAATCCCCAATTTAGTACTAAATTAGAAATATTGAAAACCAAAGGTGAGATTAATAAAATTGAAATTAAGAAAACCATTGAATTAATAAATAAAACTAAGAGCTGGTTTTATGAAAAAATCAACAAAATTGATAGACCCTTATTCAATATGATAAAAAAAAAGAAAGGAGAAAAACAAATTATGAGTATCAAAAATAAAAAGGGTGAATCTACCTCCAATGAAGAGGAAATCAAGAAAATAATGAGGAATTATTTTTCCCAATTGTATGCACATAAATATGACAATCTTAGTGAAATGGATGAATATTTACAAAATCACAAGTTGCCCAGATTAACTGAAGAGGAAGTGAATTACCTAAATAACCCCATCTCAGAAAAAGAAATCAAACAAGCCATCAATGAACTCCCTAGGAAAAAATCTCCAGGGCCAGATGGGTTCACTAGTGAATTCTATCAAACATTTAAAGAACAATTGATTCCAATACTCTACAAACTATTTGGGAAAATTAGTGAAGAAGGAGTCCTACAAGCTCTTTCTATGACACAAATATGGTACTGATTCCTAAATCAGGAAGAGATAAAACAGAGAAAGAAAATTATAGACCAATCTCCCTCATGAATTTAGACGCAAAAATTCTAAATAAAATATTAGCCAAAAGACTCCAACAACTTATCACAAAATAATACACCCTGATCAGGTAGGATTCATTCCAGGAATGCAAGGATGGTTTAATATTAGGAAAACCATCAGTATAATTGAGCATATCAACAACAAAACTAGCAAAAACCACATGATCATCTCAATAGATGCAGAAAAGGCTTTTGACAAAGTACAACATCCATTCCTATTAAAAACACTAGAAAGTATAGGAATAAATGGAGCCTTCCTTAAAATAGTTGCTAGCATCTATCTAAAACCATCAGCAAGTATTATATGCAATGGGGATAAACTAGAAGCCTTTCCAATAAGATCAGGAGTGAAACAAGGGTGTCCACTATCACCCTTCTTATTCAATCTGGTACTAGAAACGTTAGCAGTAGCAATTAGAGAAGAAAAAGAAATCAAAGGAATCAAATTAGGCAAAGAAGTGACCAAGCTGTCACTCTTTGCAGATAATATGATGATATACTTAGAGAATCCTAGAGAATCAAGTAAAAAATTACTTGAGATAATAAATAAATTTGGCAAAGTTGCAGGATATAAAATAAACCCATTTAAATCCTCAGCATTCCTGTACATCTCTAATAAAACTCAACAGCAAGAGATAGAAAGAGAAATCCCATTTAAAGTCATTGTAGTCATTATAAAATATTTGGGAATCTACTTGCCAAAACAAACCCAGAATCTATATGATCACAACTACAAAACACTTCTCACACAAATAAAAACAGATCTAAATAGTTGGAAAAATATCAATTGCTCGTGGCTGGGTTGAGCTAATATAATAAAAATGACAATTTTACCCAAACTAAATTATATATTTAGTGCCATTCCAATCAATTTACAAAAAAACTACTTTGTAGAGTTAGACAAAATAATAACAGAATTTATTTGGAAAAACAAATGGTCTAGAATATCAAGGGAATTAATGAAAGAAATGCTAGGGAAGGTGGACTAGCTATGCCAGATCTTAATCTGTATTGTACAGCAGCAGTCATCAAAACTGCTTGGTACTGGCAGAGGTGTAGATC
>WOXC01007021.1:262500-279380 GCA_011680675.1 Gymnobelideus leadbeateri | reverse complement strand
GATTTGGTATTGATATAATGGTTGGACAATTTGGAAGCCTGTCTGTTTGATCTGTAAGTTCTGTAACTCTGAAATTCGGGGTGCTGACCTTTTCCCCCTGAACTAGGTAATATATGTTTGTTTAATTAAAGTAAGCTTGTTAACCCCCCCCCAAAAAAGTTCATTTTCTATCTATAAGATTGTCTTCAGCTTTGCAGAATGTTATCCTTGGATGCATATAATTTTCCCTTGCTTTTGCCTATCTTGTATTTCAATCCTTGCTTTGGTTTTTTGTTGAAGGTCCTGAACAAATGTGACTGGGCTTTCTTGGTGCATGATCTGTGTCTTTCTGACAACTTGCAATATTTTTTTTGCTTGACCTGGAAATTCTGGATTTGACAACTACCTTTCTGGGTGAGTTAAATATGATATTTCTCTTATTTGTGAGTAAATACTTTTTAAGTTTTAAAAACTTTTCTTAGCATCCTTTCCTTTTTATGTTGATGATTGTACTATGTATATGCTTTATCCCCAACTCTCATTTGTTGGACTCTACTGAAGTTAGAAATGATTACATACAATGTAATTTGTTCCCATGCATGAATTACATACGTGATATGATTATATACAATAATTTATTCACAGAACAAATTCCCTTCATAAAAGAATTTGTTCTGTAAAACTTGGACTGTAAAACAGTCAAAAGACTGTACCCAAAGACCTAGAAGGCTACATGTGACCCCAAGGCCATAAATTCCCACCCCTGCCATACATTATTCTTACCTTTACTTACATATCTGTCTACCGAAGATCTCAACTCTAACTAGTTACAGGCTTTGACTGTGACCACTCGTCAATTAGCAGACATGAATTTCTTCCTCTACTATTTGTAGTAGTCTATTTAGTTGGGAATTTTTTAACATACAGCCTTCCCAGCAGTGTTTCTCTAGAAGTGTCTTTTCAAGCAGTGTGTATAATTTTGAAATATTATCCCATTTTAAAAGACTTTTGCACACTTTGTGCAACTTTAGCATTCTTGCCTTGTTCTTGAAGAGTATAATGGTTCATTTGGATCTTTGAATACAATATTTGATTTTGGTTTTCTTTTCATATATCTTATGGAATCCCATTTAATCTAATGTTTGTGGCTCTATACCTATTCCTTTGCCTTTCTTTTCTTCATCCAACCTTGTTGGATGAACTTCAATTTTAAAGAGAACCAATGACATCACAGTGATATCCTAACTTACACATGAAATGGATTTCAGTGAGGCAAAAGCTTCACAAAGTCATCAGTCTAGCTCTCTCTTCCAGAGTCATCTAAGTCCAGTGGCAAGACAAAAGTCAGGATAACTGGTGATAGCCTAGGAGGCAGTGGATGACCTTGGTCAAGTCTTTGATGTCTTCATAGCTTTACCTGCTTTACCTGCCTTTGTGGCTGTTGGACCATATAGTTCTCATCTGCCTATTCCATTGAGTCTTCACATGCTTGGGGTAGGCATCCCCGTAACTCACAACAGATTTGAGCCCTGTTGGTTACCCTGAACTTGGATGGTTTATTGAAGTGTGGCTACTGGATATGCTCCAGCTTCTTGGGGTGAGAGTTAGGTGAAGGTGGACACCAAAGGTGGATGAGCAACCATGAAAAGGGTTCAGAAAGCCTTAGTATTAGAGATGCTAATCTTCCCTGAACACCCCATACATCCCCATCCAACCTAGGCTGAAGTTGCAAAGTCTTTGTTTTTCTTCTTTTTTCCATTCCCCCTTTATAATCCATCTCCCTAGCTAAAGTTCATTTTGCTTATGACCAATCTCTCCCCAGTTCTGTCTTCTATCTCCTAAATCCAACTCTTCCCTATCCCTATGCCCTAGTCCTGTGTTGGCTTTAATATATTTCTACACTAATCTCTCTGTCTTCTTGGGTGTGTTTATATATAACCTCCCTTCTTCTAATTCAGATAAGAGTGAGGTTCATGAAATGCCCACTCTTTCTACCCCTACCTTCATGTTTTTATGTTCTAATGTATCCCTTTTATGAGAATAGTCAATTCTTCTTTCTCATGTCTTCTCTGGTAGATTTCTTTTCCTCCTAATCTTGCTTTACTCAATAAAATAAAACAAATCAGCACAAAATTCCATCAGGCATTGAATTTGTTTTTCTTTGCCTCTGCAACACACTGAAATTTTGAAGGACTCATAGTCTCTTTTTTTCTCCATTAGGATATAAACACTTGATCATCATTCTCTTAATTTAAACTGCAAATATGTAGTTACCTTTCTAGGTTTCTCTTGTGTCAGATGTTTGCATTTCAGAGCTCCACCCACTGTATTCTCAATAGGAAAGGTTAGATGTCCTCTAGGCTATGGAAGGCTACAAAAATCCCATTTTTCCTCTGTAAAATTACATTCAGTTTTGCTTATAAGTTATTCTTGGTCAGAAGCCACTTTGCCTTTTGATATATTATATTCCATGATTTACTTTCTCTTGTATTAGTTGTTGCTCGTTCTTACGTGATCCTGACTGCAGTTGCTTATACTTGATACCTTTATTACTAGTTACATGCCATATTTTTTTCTTTATACCTGAAAACTTTGAATTTTTGGCTATAATATTTCTGAGTATGTTCAATTCAGAGTTTCTTTGAAGAGGTGAAAGGTGAGTAGTTTCAGTTTCCATGTTGCCATCTCACCCTAATAGACAGTGTTTATGATTTCTTGAAATATGTTATCTAGATTATTACTTGGTCACAGTTTTCTAGGAGTCCCATGGTTCTTAAATTCTTTGTATTTGTTGTGTTCTCCAGGCCAATTGTTTTTGATAGAGAATATTTTATTTCTTCTTCCAATTTTAAGTCCATTAACTTTGCTCTAATATTTCTTGCTGTCTTATTAAATCATTGAGTTCTATTTGTTCCACTCAGTTTTTCAGTATCTACCATTTAGTTCAAATTCCTTACATTTTGCTATAAGCTATTCTTTTTACATGTTTTATAATTTCATTTCTTATCTCTTGCTTCAGTCCTTCCCTAATTTCTTACATCCATCCTTTAAGTCCTCATTGCAAATCTATTTATTTTTTCCCCTGAGATTCTACTGTTTATTATTTTGGAGTTATTTCCTTCAGAGATTTTACCTTGGGGATGGGGGGGGGGGGGTTTGAGTCAAGATGGCAGAGTAGAGGCAGGAACTTGGTGTGAGCTCCTGCTCCAATCATCTCCAGCACCTCTGAAAATGACTCTAAACAAATTTTAGAGCTACAGAACCCATAAAGTGACAGAGAGAAACAAATCTCCCCCTGAAGGCAGCCTAGAAGGCCAACAGGAAGGGTCTATCACACTGAGCTGGGAGCCAAGCACAGTCCTGCATGAGCCTCTGTGGTCCAGACCCAGGGCAGCCCTGATCAGTGGCCCAGACTGGCCAAAGAAGACTTCAGGGGAGTGAATCACCAGCAGCTGTGACAGTTTCCAGATTTCTCAACCCATAAACACCAAAAAGAAAATAAAAGATCAGTGGGAGGGACTCTGTCAGAATAGGGTGATGGAAGAGTTTGGTCTAGCCCCTGCTCCTAGGGCAGGAGATGACGGAGGCATGGGGGCTGCAGCTGGTGCTGTGTGGCTGCCTCTGGAGCTCCTGGCATGAAGATTGTAGGAGGACCAAGCAACCATTCATAAGGTAATTGCTTTTGCTTTGACCTTCTTCACTCTGGGTCACAGTTTTCGGTGGTGGTCCTGGGGTGAGAAGGGCCAATGTGCCAGAGCTTGTGGTGGCTATAGAGATAGCACCCTCTCAAGAGCTCTGACAACATTTGTGAAAACCCCAGTGATTTGGGACACAGCTCTCTCTACTCTGGAAGCAGAGTTGTACCATGGCAAAGAGCTCAAAAGTCAAGTAATTGGCTGGCATGATGAGCAAGCAGAGGAAGCACAATAAGACCATAGAATCTTTTTTGGAGGGACAAAATGGACCAAAACATGGAACCAGAAGGAGACAACAAAGTCAAAACTCCTGCATCAAAAGCTTCCAAGAAAAATATGAATTGGTTATAGGCCATGGAGGAGTTCAAGAAGGGTTTTGAAAATCAAATAAGAGAAATGGAGGAAAAATTGGGAAGAGAAGTGAGAATAATGCAAGAAAATCATGAAAAGCAAGTCAATGGCCTGCTAAAGGAGACCCCAAAAAAACTAAAGAAGAAAACACCTTAAAAATAGACTAACTCAAACGGCAAGAGAGGCCCAAAAAGCCAATGAGGAGAATACTTTACAAAGCTGAATTTGCCATATGGAAAAGGAATTTCAAAAACTCACTGAAGAGAATAATTCCTTCAAAATTAGATTGGAGCAAATGGAAGCTAATGACTTCATGAGAAATCAAGATACTATAAAATAGAAGGCAATATGAAATATCTCATTGAGATTTTATCTTGGAATTATTTTAACTTATATTTCTTCATTGCAGTACAACTTTTTCCAATTTTCTCATATATCTGACTTCAGTTCTTGGTGTAGTAGGACTTTATGCCTAGGTCAGTATTTACCCTTTCCTCCACTGTTTGAGGTTGTAGCTAGGCCCAAGGTTTGACACCTGCTGCCTTAGGATAGTGGTATAACAAGGCTATGTCCAGAATTTATTGCCATGTTGTTCCTGGTATAAAGCCAGTGGCTAGGCCCTAGATTCTTCCATAGCCCTGACCAATATGCAAGTAACTATGTACATGCATTTCGTGTGTGTGTGTGTGTGTGTGTGTGTATACACACATATACTATATATACATACATACATACACACAGTGTAATTGAAAAGTAATCTAAGAAGGAAGAGAATAAGGTGAAGAGGAGGGGTGAGGAATGGACTGGAAAAGGTCTTATGAGAAAATCTGGGGAAAAGTTTATAGCCAGTTTCTCAGATAAAGTTCTGTTTACCAAAGAACTTGGTAAAATTTGTAAGAATTTATTAGTCATGTGAGTCATTCTAAAATTGATAAATGGTCAAAGGGTATAAATAAGCAGTCTTTAGATAAAAAAAAAACAATTTATAGTCATTTGAAAATGCTCTAAATCATTATTGATTAGAGAAATGTAAGTTAAAACAACTTTGAGGTATCATTTTACATCTATCCGATTGGCTAAAATGACTGAAGGGGAAATCGACAAATGTTGGAGGGAGAACACAAAAATTGGGGTAATAACTCGTTGTTAGCGGAATTGTGAACTTATCCAACCATTTTCGAGAGCAATCTCGAATAATGCCCAAATAGCTATTAAATTGCCTATGACCTTTGACCCAGCAATACCACTTCTAGGTCTATTTTTAAAGATGATTAGGAGAAAGGAAAAGAATTTATGTGTTCTAAAATGTTTCTAGCAGGTCTCTGTGGTGGCAAAGAACTAGAAATTGCAGGGATGCCTATCAGTTGGGGAATGGCGAAATAAATTGTGGTATGTGATTGGGATGAAATACTATTGTACTGTAAGAAATGATGAGCTGGTTGGTTTTATAAGAATATGGAAAGACTTGCATGAAATAATGTGTAGGACGTGGCACCTGGGCTGTGATTTGAGGGAAGCTTGAGATACTGTAAAGTAGTGTTGATAAGGGAGAACATTCTAGGCATGAGAGACAATCCAAAAGGGTACAGAGCTAGGAGATAGTATGTTGCCTGTGACAAACGACAAGTCGGCCACTTTGGTTGGAGCATAGATATAAGGAACAATAATATACAATCAGTTTGTAACGATGAGTTGGAACCAGATTGTCAAGGGTATGCATTTACTCTTTGGAGTGTTTTATGTCACAGAAATCCTTTGAGTTATACCTTTTTCTGGGATACCTCCTACCCATTTTTCTTTTTAGTGATGGGAGGGGTAGATTGGGCAGGACTCCCAATTGTGACCTACACCTGAGTAGGGATGCCTGCTGCAGAAGAGTGATGTTAAATGTGAGTCTCAGGCATGAGAGAGGCCTTTTTACATTGACCATTTCTTCCCTCTATCTTATCAGCTCTATGAGAATTTTCCCTTGCCTCCTTTAAACAAATTCTTCACTTGACCTTGTCATTCCCTCAAATTATTGTTCTATGCCTTTCCTCCCTTTCAATGCCAAACTTTTCAAAGGGATCACTTAAGCCTTCATTCCCCATCTGGGCCAGCTCCTGACTTGTCAGTTTGTCAAACCATGCCACCATACTGGGTACCTTGATCTCTTCAAGACTTTTCAGCTCCCCTTTCTGCTTTCTTACCCCCCTTAGAATTTAAGCCTCATGAGGGCAGTGACTGGCTTTGCTTTTGCTTGTATTCGTATCCCCAGCACTTAGCATACTAATTGGCACATAGAAAGTACTTAACGAATGCTTACTTCCTTCCCTTCCTTCCTCTCTTCCTCCCTCCTTCTTTCCTTTTTTCTTTCTTTTCCTCCTTCCTTCTTTCCCTCCCTCTCCTTGCTCCTTCCTTTCTTCCTTTCCTTCCCTTTCTTTCCCTCCATTCCTTCTTTGCTTCCCTTTCTCCATCCTTCCCTTCCTCCTTTCATCTCTCCCCCTCCCTTCCTTCCATACCATAGCTAGATGGCACAGTGGAGAGATCATTGTACTTGGAATCAGGAAGATCTCAGTCTAAATCCCACCTCAGGCATTTACTTGATGTGTGACCCAAGTTACTTACTCTGTTTGCCTCAGTTTCCTCAACTATAAAATTGAGATAAATAATAACACCTACCTGGAAGGATTGTTGTGAATATTAAATGAGATATTATTTGTAAAGAGATTAGTCCAGTGCATGGCACATAGTGAACATATAATAAGTTCTTGTTTCCTTCTTACCCATTCTCTTTTCTTCCTTCCTTCCTAAACTGATTGTCTTCACTTCCTCATCACTGACTCATTTCTCAGCCCCTTGCAATCTGGCCACCACTAGTCAACTAAAACTGCCCTCTCCAAGGTTGTCAACATCTCTTACCTGATAAATACCATTGCCATTTCTCAGTCCTTATCATGGAGGCTCTCTCTGCAGTCTTTGTCATAGTTGAGCAGCCCCTCCTCCTAGACACTCTCCTCCCTTGGCTTCTTTGACACTCATGTCTTTGGGTTGTCCAACCTGTTGGCCCTTTCCTCCCCAGTGAGTATCTGTCAGCCCCTTAATATGTCTGTTCTTCAGACGTATATCAGCCTCCTAAGGAGGCTGGACACCCTCTTCTTTTTTTCTCCCAATACATTCTCTAGTGTTGATCTCTTAGGCTCCCATGAGTTCAAGTGTCACCATTATGTAATTGACTCCTAAATCTTTAGAGATAGTCTTAATATTTCTCCTGTACTCCAGTCACACATCATCAACTGACTGCTGGATATCTCTTCCTAGATAACCTGTGGGAATCTCACATGCAGCACATACAAAATGTAACACATTAGCTTATACACACACACACACACACACACACACACACACACACACACACACACCTGTCCTTCCTCCAAACTCCCTTAGTTATGCTGAGTTTACTTCCACCTTCTGAGTCACTCAGGTTCATAACCTCCCTCACCCCCATATCCAGTCCTTTGGCAAGTCAGTTTTACCCCCACAATGTATTTGCCATCTGTCCCCCTGCCTCCACTCACATGGGCCCTTAGTGCCTCTTGGCAGGACTGTTGCATTAGCTTCCTAATTGGTCTCCTTGCCTCAAGTATCTCTCCTCTCCAATCTATCCTCTACTTCATTGTCAAAGTGACTTTCTCTAAATTATAGATCTGCTCCTCCTCACAGAAACATTTATTGGCTTCCTATCAAATATCAAGCAATATACAAACCCCTCAACCTGTCATTTTTGTCCCTCTACCTCGAATATGTCTTATGTGTTTCAAATCATCTTTCTGACATTTAATAGCTATGTGACCTTGGGTAAGTCTCTTATTTTCTTTGACACCAAGTTTTCTCCTCTTAATACCTGCAGTCTCTCCCTCAGAGGGTACTTGTAATGAAAACACTTTTTCTGGAATTGGTTAAGCCACTGGCCTCTGCTCTCCATGGGACCCTGTACCCATATATTCACCATGGTCATTTTTCTACCCTACTGTTCTTCCACTTGCCTCTACTAATTTTCACCTCTTTCTCTGAGTGCAATAATCAGATTGTCACTACCATTGATAACCTGAACAAAGGAATGTTAAAGGGCTGCCTTATTGTTCAACTCACTATCTTTTCATTCAACTTCTCAAACCATAATTCCTTTCCCTGGCCATGATTGGAACATGTGTGGAACATAAACTCCTTGAGGCCGGGGTCTATCTCCTTTGTATTAGTATCCCTAGCCCTTAGCACAGTGCTTTGCCCATAGTGAATATTTAATATATCCTTTTCATTCATTCATTTGTTAAGCCTTAAAAGGCTTGAGAATGTGTAATCTATGTAGCCCATACCAACATCTCATAGTTCATAGAATACAAAGCTTAACCTTACATCCTTTCCTCACTTTCCAAAAGAACCATGAAACTCAAGCTCTCCATCACCCTAAGGTCACATCATATTGAGTATTAAATCCACTTGGCTACATATATTTTTATGACCAGTTTAGAAACACCAGTCATGGCTATTCTTCTCTTAGAAGCCCCAAGGGAAAATGTTTTCATTACCAAAAGCTCTATAAGAAAGAAAAGGTGAAGTAGGAGTGCTTCATAAATCCCAGTGGTCACAAAGGGGTTTTGTATTGGTTCCAAGAAAATCTTTCAGAATTTTTTTCTACTCCTTTAGGTTTCCAAGGTAGTCTTGGGGCATTTGGGGGAGGGGTGGGTAGAGATTGTAATTTTGGGACTGGTACTCTTATTATCTGTTGGATCATTCCAAACTGTCTCAGTGATAAAACAAATAAAATGTGGTAAAGCATTTGAAAGTTGAGGCTTGAAGTGACCTTTCCTAGGTATATTGTGTTATTTTGGTCTCAGAAAACCCTGATGTAGAAAGAATGTTGGGATGTCAGCTAGTCCAGTCACCTGAGCCAAACTGCGCCAGACCCACTCTCAGCTAAACTATGATTAAAAATTTCAGGGGAAGGAGAGGTCAGCAATTTCTCTCTCAGAGCTCACCAATTTCATGCCTGTCATCATATGCTGCCTTCTGAAATGTAGGGGGAAAAGCTCATCCTTTCTGTTTCAGGGAAATAGAATCAATCCACTTCCTTTAATGGCTGTCAGAGCCAACCTAAAGCAACATCCAAAGGCTGGCAAAATCTAACTATTGCTCTTTTTGGAAATCCATTGCTGACTTTTCTCTGACTGGCTGGCAAATTCCACCAGCTTGGACAGGACCCCCATCTTCTCTTGTCTTCACTCCACCCCCACCTCCCATCTAACTTGCCCATTTAAGACGTGCTCTTTGCTGGTGATAGTGTCCAGAGGTTGTGCTAAACTCAGCCTCAATCATCTCTTCCAGGGAGAAGAATGCCTTTGTCCATGCAGATTCCTTTAAGCTCCTGCCTTCCATACTTGAGGGACCTGCGGAGTCCTTATTGGGAGTGCTGTGCTGGTCAGTGTAGATCACAGTCTCTCTGCCCTTAGTAGCCAGATCTTCATGAGCTAGTGCTATGAAAATGCACAAACCAAAGCTCCCTCTTTTGGCCAGCTCTCTGGTGCCCAGCTTTCCCACCTTAGTGAGGCTGCCACCCTCAGATGGCAGATACCAGGTCTACCAGTGGACCCCTCCTGAAAGGTTTTCGAATGTAGATAGACCTTGGACTCTACTGGCAGTGGCTTCAAGAAGTTAGCGTCACCTTTAGACCAAAAGAAGAGAAAATTCAGAAGAGGAAGAATTTAGGAATGCTGGGAATTCCCAGTGCTCTGGGAAGCCTTTGAAGGAGATACTTTGGGGGCAAAGAGGCTATTAGTCACTTTCTCTATTTTTCTTATCAACGACGTCAGTTCTCCTAGTGTAAATATTGAATTGAACCGTCACCAGCCACATCAGTGAGGATTTTCATGTGAAAGAATAGATGAAATTATCAGTGATAGGGTTAATATGGCAGCATAATTAACATTAACATGCCTTTATAATTGAATCGAATTTATAAAAAGTGAGGGAGTCACTCAATTCGTCCCCAAGGACTGTGCCTTGCCCTCCTATATTCTTCTGCATTTTCAGAGTTCCTAAAACTTGTTATTTATTGCAGATTGGAAGAAAGACAAGAGTGCTATTTAACTGAGAAAAGGAAGTTTCTCCCCACTCCAGGATTTCATTTCGCTGGTGGGGAAAGTAGACTTTCCATAATAATCACACACACACATGCACCCAGTGTTCCAGGCTGGTGCCCTTTGCCAATTAGTATAATGTGTTTATTGATTCATGTTCCTGAGTCCCTGCGTTCTTATCTGTTGAATACCAAACAGGATTGGGGAGAGCTTAGGAGGAGATGGCAGCCTCTACTGAGCCTAGTGCCACCAGACTCAACTACCATGGCAAGGATTCTTAGTATACCACATAGGTTCAATTCACCATCACTGAGTAAATTCCTCCTCTGAGCCAGGCACTGTGCTAAGGATACAGGTAACCAACCATGAGACAGTCTCTATCCTCAAGGGGCTTGCATGCTGCTAGCATGCCCTTTGGCAGAGTAGGAACTATCCTGTCATGATTTTAGTTTTATTCCCAGAATCCCTTAGAGCAGGAATGTCCACTAAAGACGAACTGGTCCATTCCCTTCATTTGACAAAGAAAAAAAGGGATCCCTTCCCTCAGAAAAGAAGACACTTGCACAAGGTTCCTAGTGCCCTGGGTCAGTAGCACACTTACAACAAAACCCCAGGCCTCCCGGTGTCCAGTTCAGCACTCTATCTTTGGGGGTGGGAGTGTGTGGCAGGGAGTGTTAATGTATTCACTTGATTTCAATTCAACATTCATTCAGCACCTCCAAAGTGCAAAATGTTTTTATCTACTAAATCAAATACTTTTTGATATCAATAAAGAATCATTGCGGTTCAGTTGTATTTCCTATACCCTTAAGTCAACTAGAGAAAAGAACAAAGATGTGGTCTGCTCATTGCATGAAGAATGTTGGCCACAGTCTCATGCCTCAAAGGCCCTCTTCCCAAAAGGTGGTTCTCACGGATATATCAAAATCATCCAGGGATCTTTGAAACGTGGCATAATAAGAGTTTACTTAAAGGTTTAGAAAGCATTTTAGACACATTTGATCCTTACCACAACCCTGAGAAGTAGGTAGCATTCTACTCCCCTTCCCATTTTACAAGTTGAGGAAGCTGAGACTCAGTTTCAAATGAGGGGCAGAGGTGGGGGCAGGGAGGAATCCAATCTATGTCTCTCTGACTCCACGTACAGCACTCTCACCACTATGCTAGGTGACTGCTCAACAGGAGACTTTACAATGTTTGGTGATCTTCTGATTATCATAATACACGATGAAAAAACAGCAGAAGGTATGCTCACTAAAGGGGTTTACCACCATAACAAGATCTATCCATTGCAAAGTCTGAATGGAAAAAGAGATTCCCTATAGGAAAGTGTTCCAGATGCTTGTGTTTGTGGATGCCATTGTGCTGATTACAAAAAAAAACCCAGGCACTGCAGAGCCTCCTAAATGAGATTCAGCATCTTTCATAAGAGTTTGACCAGGGGCGGCTAGGTGGCGCAGTGAGTAGAGCGCCAGCCCTGGAGTCAGAAGGACCTGAGTTCGGATCTGGCCTCAGACACTTAACGCACACACAAACAAAAAAAAAAAAAAACCTAGCCGTGTGACCTTGGGCAAGTTACTTAACCCCAATTGCCCTATAAAGAACAAAAAAAAGAGTTTGACCAAACTATTCCTTGCAAGAGAAATAAATTAGTAAAATATGACTATTTTCCAGCCTCAGAACTGCAATTAGAGGGAAAGCCCACTGGAGCTCATCTATCAGGACAATTACTTTGAACAGACATTATAAGTGGCCAATGAATTAAACACAAGGGAAGTGGATTGGATGGTCTTCGGGGAACTGCATCATTATTTAAGTAACCCCAAGCTTCTTTCTGAACAAAAACCCCTTTTTTTGAGCAACAAAATTCTCCCTGTGGTGCTGTGTCATGGAAAGTCCAAGAATATTCTGCTCTCCGAGGGAGTGAAGGTAGGGATCACCATAAAGGTAGTAACACATTTCCAACTGGGAATTGAGCAGGTTGTTGTTGTTGTTGTTGTTCAGTCATTTTCAGTTGTGTCCCCATTTGTGATCCCATTTGGGATTTTCTTGGCAAAGACTGGAGTGATTTACCATTTTCTCCTCCAGTTCATTTTACAGATGAGGAAATTGAGGCAAACAAGATTAAGTGACTTACCTAGGGTCACAGTTAAAAAGTATCCAAGTGTCCAGCCTACATGTGGGTACCACTCACTAGCTCATGAGGCAGCATCCATTGAAATAGTCAAGTATGTTTAAGGTAATAAATTTGTTACTGAGAAGATGAAAACAAAATAGTTCTTGCCCTCCCAGAGCTGACATTCTACTGAATGGATATGACAAGTATACAAAGAAATATAATAGGTATTGAAGGGGTAAAGGAGAGAGCCAGAAAAAGAACCCTGGAGATATTTGAAGAGGTAGAGAATTGCCACTGGGGAGATGAAGGAAGACTATGCAAAGCAGTAGCACCTGAGCAGAGCCTTGAAGAAAGAGGAAAGATAAGGAATCTGAAAGATGCCAGTGAGGACATATTTCTGATAATGTCTCCATCTTGAACCCACACTTGTGCCTCCAAGGTCAGTGTATTTTTTTATAGATGGGAATAATATTATCCTAGATAAAAAAGGCAAAACAAAAAGGAATATTTGTAAAAATAATAATAATAATAAAAGGGGAGAGGCGGCTAGGTGGTGTAGTAAATAGAGTACCAGCCCTGGAGTAAGGAGGACCTGAGTTCAAATTCGGCCTCAGACACTTAACACAAAAACTAGCCTTGTGACCTTGGGCAAGTCACTTAACCCCAATTGCCCTCTAAAAAGCAAAAAAAAATATCCTAGATAATGACACAATTAGGCAGAAGCTGACTTCAGGTCTCCCATTTTGTCAAAAATCTTTCATCCTTGTGCTCTCTCACTGAGAAGGAGGCATCACTGGCTTTCTGTTTCAAAACCAAGGATAGCTCCATGCTAATTAAAATCTGTCTTTTCTAAAGAAACAGTTTAAGATTCAAGAGGACTGTGAGTCTGAAGATGCCCAAATTCAGGCTTCCTACACCCAAGAATAGTTTGGGATTTCCCAAGGAAATATTTTTGTTCTTTTTGCTGCCTTAGGTATACTGTTCAGCAAGAACACTATCAGCTTTCATGAGCCCTTAGAAGGAGACCAATGAAGAAGAATGCCTTTGAGCTTTCCTAAAAAGGGATGTAAAGATCTGTGGAAGACTGGGCTATGGGGACTGGGCTTTTTCTTCTGAATACTAAAGAGCTAAGAGAGCACAGGTTGAGAGAGAAAGATTTCACAGTCTAGACCCTTTTTTTCCTCAACATTGTTGAAAGTAAGTTCAGATCTTAGGACGATCCCTATTTGCAAGCCAGAGCTGGAGGCTTCTTGGTATAATTAGAAACTGCCTTTTGTGAGGTTTTGACATCCCACCAAAAGGAAGAGAGACTTGTCTAGTAAATACAGATGATGAGGTTTGATCGCCCAGCCCATGGATAATAATGCCTGCTGTTGTTTGTGTTTGCTCTCCTTTGAAGAGCTAGCTACTTGAGTGAAAGGTGTATAATCTGAGTCCGTAGGGTCCTAACAAAGCCTTCAGAATCCTAGTATGCATACAGCAGGTGACTACTTTTACAAGACTTAAGGATGAAATGTTATGATACTTCTGAGAAAATGAGGCATATTGAGCATTCCTCCTTCCTCTTGCTAGAATGGTGGTGGACTGCAGGTGTGGAGTGAGGCATGCATGATCACACATGGCCAAAGTTTTGATTTTTTACCTTGGCTATATTTCTTTGTTATAAGTGAGCATTGGGGAGTGGGGCAAAGGAAGGAAGGTCATTGAGAAGAGATAATTATGTAAAAAAAGACCATCAAGAAAATACTTTTAAAATGAAGAGTAAGTAAATGAGACAAGACTCCTGGAAAGAGTACTGGATAGGAAGCTGACACCTGGCTACTAGTACTGGTTCTGCAGCTGTGTAGCTGCGTGACCTTGGACAAGTCCCTTCATTCTGTTAACCTTGGTCTCCTCTGGGAAACGAGGCAGTTAGACTGGATGGCCCTTACTGGCTTTTCTAGTTCCAACATTCCAGAATTTTTAGGTGCTTTGAAATATTCCAGAAGTGCTAGAACTGGGTGGAGACACCTTGATCCTAGTTTAAGTCCCTGTGAGCCTCCCTCCAAGTCAAGGCATTTGCTATCAGGGATCTCTGTGGGGCCAACGTGTATGAAATGGTTAGGAAAAGTCCCACTTTCCCAAAGCAGTTTAACTGAGCCTGTTTTGTGATCACATGAGTGTTGAGTGCATATAAAGGGAGGAACCAGGGATGTTATACATCACTAATGTACTGTTTGTGGTTTGGTTTTCATTGGTTTGTAAATGTTTTGCCAAGCAACCAAATGCATTGCCAAGAGCCCACAGATGCATACCATATTTACAAGTGAGAATATTATTTTGATTTGCATTCTGTTCTGACTGTGGGCTTTTGTCTGACAGTTAAATATTTGGGGGATTTATTTATTCACCATTTTCAAAACTGCTAATGGGGCTAACAACTTTCCATAACAACACTCAGCAAGGTGAGGCAATTCCTTCAGTTCTATGTCCTAGCAGACATTATTTCAAAATATTAGCATTTTGTGCTAACTTCACCAATGCACTTGTGCCTCGATGCCCCCAGTCACACTTTCCATTCGGAGAACTTATTACAATTTCCAAAGCACCTTTACTGATGCCATCATTTGCTGCTCACCATGGTCTTGTGAGTCAGGCTCAGCAGAGACCATCATTCTCATTTGACACATGGGGAAACCAAGGCCCAGAGCTCCAGTGACTTGACTATGGGCTCAGAGATGATAAGCCTTACTACTGCAGTGATGCTACTAAGTGTGAGAGAAGAGAGTCAGTATAAACATGGTTTGGAGAAGGTTCTGTGGATGGCACACTTTCTTCTTTCAGCTAGCTTCAAAGCTGTCACATAGTTAGAAAGGAGCCCAAGTAATCCTGCTGTAATGTATCAGCTTATGATGTGGTATTTACTAATTTTGTAGTCATATACTTGCACAAGGAATCCTGGACATAGATTTATTCCCCCACTGTCAACTTTTCAACACTTCGAAAATCCCATCCAATGGTTTCTATGTCTGATAGGTGCTGTAAAGATAATAAGCAATGACTAAGCTCCTTGAAGGCTTGCAGACATACTGGCCTGATTGTGTAATGGAAGTTGTTTGATTTAGAGCTGGGGAGGGACTGGTTTTTACATGAGCATAATGGAAACATTGTGAAAACTGGGGGAAAAAGTAATTAAAATTGATCAGAAAGGATATAATTATATTCAAAGATTGCTGGGAGAGCCCACCTATTGCTAAGTTAACATCAGCAAATTGCCCCAGCTGGGAAGGAAACCATTGGTAGCAGGTAGCTAAAAGGATTGACTTTATATTTTGAAAGCAATGTGTTTGAATGTTGAACTAGCTGCTAGTCATTCAGTTGAACACAACTAAACTTTGCTAAGCCAAGATAAGAATGAATCAGTCACTGACATCAGAGAGCTTTAGTTCTCCTTGGGTGACCCAAGCTGGCCACAAGGGAGCCCAAAGCATGTACACATGGAGTGGTTCAGGGAGGGAGCTTTGCTGCATGGAAAATAGGGGCAGGGATGTAAAAGGAGGGAGTCGGGTAGATACTGATACCCGGAGGCTGATCCAGCTGTGATTTGGGGGGAGATATCTTCTTTGGTGTTTCCTTCCCTTTCATTTGCATGAAACCTATATGACATTTGTAAGTCTCCTTTGGTACGCACATGCACACACACACACACACACACACACACACACACACACCCCTTCCATTTCACCCCTGCACACCTGTCTTAGCCTTGTTGATTCTTCCCACTGATGTTGTCTATGTTTATGACAGTGTACCCCACAGGCTTCTGGGGGAAAATTCTTTTGCCAGGGTTCACTCTACACTAGGTCATAAAATGTCTTTGTGCTGAACTGATCTCATCCCCAGACTAAGTGGTCAAAGCAAGCACCTCATTGGGGGCTCTCTGCCAGAGTTTTGTGGAGATGCAAACCTACAGAAGACCTTGAACTAGGGGTAGCTTTCTGGGGTCTCAGGGTTACATACAAGGGAATCTGATTCAATTGCAGAAGAGAAATAATGCTAGCAACTGGGGAGATCATGAAAGAACTCACAGAGGAGATCCCCCAAATATGTGCTTTGTAGGAAGGTGGCAAATATGGCTGGCACATGAACTAATAGACAATCAGTGCACAGACAAGACAGAGACTAGAAGTGCTAAGAGATTCCTGCTGACTATATGGAGCTCTTTGTTGGCTAACTGGGCAAAGCTAGGGCCTGAGGGGCTGGAGGGGGCTGGGGGGCCTGAGGGGTCTTGCGGAGCCTGGGGAGGCCTGGGGGGCTGGGGAGCATATTTGGTTCTCCTTTGGTCACTATGGGAACATCTCAAGATGCTGGGGATGCAGAAAGGAGAAGTCAGAAGTGGCTGGGGCAGAGAAAAAGAACATTTGGAGGAGATCTGAAGAAGCTAGCTGAGTTTCCATGTAGTAGCACAACTCTTTGCTACTATCTTGAGAGAACAGAGAAAGGACCAGCAGGCTGAAATAGGATGCAGTGCCCAGGTTCATTCACTGCTGGATTTGTTGGCTTCAGATCAACACCTGAGATGATCCTGTTTGATTGGGCCTGGAGGGGCCCGAAGTGGGCCACAGCAGCTCACTCTGGCCA